>CM044007.1:86711252-86964855 GCA_024085815.1 Flaveria linearis
AGAAATAATAAATAAAACTTGATTAAATTGTACGTTAGACTGGTTTATAAGGATTGTATATAATAGTGATTTAGCTATCATTAGGAACTATATAAATATATATATATTTATAGGTATAAGTAATTAAACAATTTAATTGTTTGAATATACGTATAAATATATATACTAAACAATTATAATATTGTGTATAATAATCAATATAAATGATTTAGCTATTAAAAGAACTATGTATAAATATATATATATATATATATATATATAAGTAACTAAACAATTAATTTGTTTGAATATATATATATAAATATATATACTAAACAATTATAACATTGTATAATCATACTAAGTGATTTAATTACTAAAAGAAAAAAATATATATATATATATAGGTATAAATAACTAAACAATTTAATAATTTAAAAATATATATACATATACAAGTATTATGTTTACTCATTTCTTTTGTTTTTTTTTAAAACTAAAATAATGTATTTATAAATACAAAAGTATTTTATAAAAAATTAATTTAGTCACAATTTAATTAAACAAAAATGTGAAAATTAATCTTCATTTTATAAAATTAATTTTAGAAATTTTCAGAATTTAAAAAGGTTTAATAATTAAAAAGGAATGAAGAAAAGAAGAAAAAAATCAGAAAATGAAAAGAAAAAGGGGGAAAGGGGCTGCCCGGGGTCGAACCCGGGGCTCCCTTGTAAGGTGGAGCGCAGAGACCAGTGAACCAGGGCCAAGGCCTTGGTTTCACTTTGGTTTGTATTGAGTTTAAGCTCTGCCTCTCTGGTTTCCCCCAAATATTATGAACCCTAGGTTCAACAGGGTCAAAATTGACCTCCGATTCGATGTTAAACACCCGAATCATCATGGGGCTTTTGATCCCTGGACCAAATCGAGTCAATAACAGGTTCTAATTACCTATTTCGATTAAGCTTTGAGTGATTTCAAGATCGACTCAGCTTCGGGTGTTCGCGAATTGGGGCTTTTTGATCGAGAAGGTTTTTGGTGAAATTGGAGGTTTAGGGAGTTTAGGAACTCTACAATGAACCGAAAGGCCACAATATATAGCCTTGATTTCACGTACTCGAGCTTAACTCATTTGATTTTGAAACCGCGTTCCCGTTTACCAAATTTGAGAGATTCGAGCTGTAATCGTGAAATTAAAATTGATTGATTGATTGTTTCGACCGCGTTTTAAGTTTAGAATGATTTAATTTGATTTAATTCGTGTACCTGGACGGGATTCGAGTTGGAGTTCATCACGGTTTTGATTCGGTTTTGATTTGGAAAGGGTACGAGCGGGAAACTGAAATTAAACAATGGCTCGGGTTCGAATCGTGAGGCCGAGGGTTTGGGGGTTTAATTTGGGTCAAATTGGTTTGAAATGGGGTTTTGGGGCTTCGCCGGAGCTCGCCGGAGTCCGGCTGCCGGAGAATCGGGGGGGGGGGGGGATTTGGTTTGGGAATTTACACCAATGGTCCCTGCTTTTTCCAAGTTTGTTATTTTATGTATTAACTTTTGTTCAAAGTTTTCAAAATGCCAAAACAGCCCCCTGCACTTTTAATTCTAAGTTTTATTATCATTATTATTATTAACTTTATATTATTATTATTATTATTATTATTATTATTATTATTACTATTATCATTATTATTTTATTATCATTATTATTATTATTATTAGTATTATTGTTATTTTTTTTATATATATATAAAAAAAAACTTACTAATGATGCTATAAAATGGCATAATTAAAATGAACAAAAATACAGGATGTTACATTGAACCATATCATTCTATTCCAAATAATAAATTCCATTACTAATAGTTAATCCCAATTAAATATTAAATGAAACTCAGGTTAATTGGAACCCGATCCTTTGTGCTTACACTTATTTGTTGCAACGCAATCAAGGTGAGTATTCACGGCCCCTATTTTACTTTCTTTCCTTTTAGGGGAGAAAACATACAAACATATTTTATGAATGGTTTTAGTATTATTGATATCGCCTGTTACGTTAGTGCAAACATACAAACAGTCCTGACACTCTCGAACCGTTAGTAATGGGATTAGCGAGGTAGTTCTGAGTAGTACTACTGGGTCTGATAAACCCCGCCTGGGCTAGTCGCGCTAGCTTGATTGGAGGTCAAACGGGGGCATTATTGACCTAACATTTGTCACTGTCTTATGAGACGTGACGGGGGAACAACAAACATATAGGACACGCAAAGAGTCAGCTTCGGTTCGAAACGCTAAGTAACATGATTATAGGCTAGCTACCTATCGATATGCTTTAATTACTATACCATTCGGACAGTCGAACAGTTACAAACATTCAAACAGTTACAAACATTTTTATCTGTGATAAAACCTGTGAACTCACCAACTTTATGTTGACACACTTTAGGATGTTTTCTCAGGTCACAGGAACGCTTAAGCTCATGATGCACGATTAAGGACGCACTCAGGACATTCATTCATCAGTTTCATTTAGTTGCATTGAATATTTGTTTTGGCATAACATTTTCAGATTTCCAGTATTGTTTACGTTTCAGTTTATGCTTCCGCACTGTTATTCATTTCTTTTATGTACTCTGATTTAAGTCAAACATTGTTTTAAACTCATATAGTGTCGTTTGATATGACCGTGTCTGAGATCCTGGTATGTCACACGCCTAACGGTAAAACCCCGTTTGTGGAAATTGAGGGTGTGACAGATTGGTATCAGAGCCACAGGTTATAGAGAACTAGGATTGCATCTGCATCTAGACTATAGCCTTAGACACAACACTAGTACTGCATAGACACTCTTACATGATTGCAACTATTGTACGAACATTCTCCTGGCATGCTAACATTACATTACTGAACGATCAAACATTACCCATTTGTGTGACACATAGACACCTGTATTCTGGATTTCCTGGCAAAAGGCCTCCGGGCTAAGGCAAGCATATCGTATAAATCTCATTACGAGACCAGTTATGCTTACCTAGGGATTTCTGGGATGAGTGATAAACTATGGTCAACATACACAAATATCTATGTCACCTGTATCATCCTCGACTAACAGAGGGGCAGGGAGTACCGCTCGCTCACTTCCAACATCTACATATGATTCTTCACTCTCGGAGTTGAAGCAACGACAACTCGAACCTAACATTACCACTTGGGAACACAAAACTCTTTTCTAACATACACGACAAACCTAACGATGACAAACAAGGAGAACAACACACATTACTTTTCTAACTCTATCGTACTTATTTCTACTTCCAACATGCCCTATCATCTTCGCTAGTCTTAACAGATAGCACTCGGTACTTGACAAGGTATGTTATCACGAATGGAAGGAACCATGAATGACCATGCAAAGCAAATTAGAATCACGGGCGCACACGTAATTATAATTTGTCGTGCATGAGAATTCTGGTAACTCTATTGGGTGATAACGGTCATAATCAGTACAAATTTCCATTTCTAAACTTGGAGACATGAGGTCTCGGTTCTCATGAAACCTCACTATCGATATGCAAACAAATCCTCCATTCCTACTAGTATGAAACAAATTATTGTTATCAATAGTTATTATTCGATAGTGACTGTCGTGTATTATGAATTGAAGAATCATGTCTGGAAGAAGACCTGGACGCCTGAGGGGACGCGGAAACATCAACCTGACTCAAGCTGAGTTGGATGCCATCATCAATGAGCGTGTTGCTGATGCGCTCGCAGCCTGTGAACAGACCCGCAACCAGACCCAGAACAACCAGAATCTGAATCAAGGAGGCCCAACAGCCTGTACCTTCACAATGTTTATGGACTATAAGCCTCACTCTTTCAGTGGTTCTGAGGGTGCTGTCACACTACTTCGCTGGCTGGAGAAGCTCGAGTCAGTGTTCGCCATGTGCAACTGTCCTGCTGGAAGTCGTGTCAAGTACGCCTCCGGCACACTGGAAGGACCAGCTTTGACATATGGTGGAACTCACAGGTCCAGACCTTAGAACTTGATGTTGCTAACAGTATGCCTTGGGATGATTTCAAGATACTAATGAAGGAAGAATACTGCCCGAGGAATGAAGTCCAGAAGCTGGAAAGTGAATTCTGGAATCTTAAAATGATTGGCTCTGAAATTGAGGAATACACGACTCGTTCACACGAGTTGGCAGCTCTATGTCCTCAGATGGTGACCCCGGCCTACAAACGGATTGAGAAGTACATTGATGGCCTAGCTCCCCAGATCCAGGCTAGTGTTATGGCTGCTGATCTTGCCACTATTCAGCAGGCTAT
This sequence comes from Flaveria linearis, assembly GCA_024085815.1. Classification (NCBI taxonomy): domain Eukaryota; kingdom Viridiplantae; phylum Streptophyta; class Magnoliopsida; order Asterales; family Asteraceae; genus Flaveria; species Flaveria linearis. The sequence continues at coordinate 86,715,552 of CM044007.1, forward strand.
TCGACTGGCTCACAAGCTCACTGATCAGGCAGTGGCACAGGGTATCCTACCTAAACGCGGCGCCACCTTTGGACCATCCGAACACAAAAGGAAATGGGATGGTAACAACAGTAAGTCTTCAAGCTCCAATAACACCCAACAACAACCGATCAGAAAGTTTGATTCATCAAGACACTTCACTAATGCCAACCAGAGCAACAACAACGGTGGACAAGGATCGAATGGCTACGTTGGCAATAACCCAAAGTGTAACAAGTGCAACTTCCATCATTATGGTAAGTGTGATCGTTTTCGTTGTCAAAGATGTGGCAAAACGGGTCATATTGCTCGGGATTGCAGGGGTGATCTGATGGCTAGGCAACAACCTCAACAACAAAAACCAGGAGGAACACCTAAGGGTTGTTATGAATGTGGCAAGGAGGGCCACTACAGGAAGGATTGCCCACAGCTGAAGAATGGAAACAAGGGTAACAATGGAAACAATGCTAAGGGTCATGCTTTTGTGATTGGCTTGGGTGAAGCAAGGAATGATCAGAATGTGGTTACTGGTATGTTTCCTCTGAATGGTCATTTTGCTTCTATACTGTTTGATACCGGTGCTGATAAGAGTTTGTTTCCAACAAGTTCATTAAACTCCTAGATGTAACCTTAGTTGATATGGAACCTAGTTACACTGTAGAATTAGCTGATGGGAAACTAATTGAGGCAATTCACATCATTAAGGGATGTAAACTAGGATTATCTGGACATGAGTTAGATATAGATCTGATGCCTATCACACTTGGTAGTTTTGACGTAGTCGTTGGCATGGATTGGTTATCTAAAAACCAACCCGAAATTTTCTGTCATGAGAAAATCGTTCGTGTACCACTTCTAGTGGTGAAGTCTTGTCAGTTCAGGGCGAGAAGAGTGGTACAGTCTCTGGAATCATCTCCTATATGAAAGCCCAAAAATGTCTACGTAAGGGTCATACAGTTTTCCTTGCTATGATCACTGAAAAAGAAACTGAGGAAAAGAAGATTGAAGATATCCCTGTTGTACGTGATTATCCAGAGGTTTTCCCCGAAGACCTACCTGGTCTCCTACCGCATCGCCAAGTCGAGTTTCAGATTGATTTGGTACCTGGAGCCGCACCTATCGTGAGAGCACCGTATAGATTAGCTCCGAATGAACTACAAGAGCTGTCTAAGCAATTGCAAGAATTGTTAGACAAGGGATTTATACGTCCCAGCTCATCCCCGTGGGGAGCCTCAGTACTGTTTGTCAAGAAGAAGGATGGAACCTTTCGTATGTGTATTGATTATAGGGAATTGAACAAAGTGACGGTTAAGAATCGTTATCCTCTTCCTCGCATTGATGATTTGTTCGATCAGCTTCAAGGGTCGAGTTTCTATTCCAAGATAGACCTGAGGTCGGGATATCATCAACTAAGGGTTCGTGATGAAGACATTTCAAAGACTGCGTTCAGAACTAGGTATGGCCACTACGAGTTTTTGGTTATGCCATTCGGGTTGATCGACGTGCCAGCGGTTTTCATGGACCTCATGAACCGAGTGTGCAAACCCTATTTGGACAAGTTCGTTATTGTCTTCATCGATGACATCCTTATTTATTCAAAGAATAAGGAAGAACACGAGGAGCACCTTAGACTGATTCTGGAGCTGCTAAAACGGGAACAATTGTATGCTAAATTTTCAAAGTGTGACTTCTGGATACGAGAGGTCCAATTCTTGGGTCATGTGGTCAATGAGAATGGAATACATGTTGACTCGGCAAAAATAGAAGCCATCAAGAACTGGCTACACCTAAACTCCGACTGAGGTACGACAGTTTCTTGGGTTGGCTTGCTATTATCGACGATTCATCGAAGGGTTTTCGAAGATTGCTCAACCTCTCACCGCGTTAACTCATAAAGGCACTACGTACAATTGGGTGACAAACAAGAATCCGCATTTCAGGTTCTAAAACAGAAACTCTGTACGGCACCGATTCTATCCCTGCCTGAGGGAACAGACGATTTTATAGTTTACTGTGATGCTTCTATTCAAGGTCTCGGTTGTGTGCTAATGCAACGCGAGAAGGTGATTGCTTATGCTTCCCGACAATTGAAAGTTCACGAGAAAAACTACACGACACATGACTTAGAATTGGGAGCCGTTGTGTTTGCGCTCAAGATATGGAGACACTACTTGTACGGTACCAAGTGCACCATTTACACCGATCACAAGAGTCTCCAGCACATCTTTGAACAGAAGGAGCTGAACATGAGACAACGTCGTTGGGTCGAGTTGTTGAACGACTACGACTGTGCGATCAAGTATCATCCGGGCAAGGCTAATGTAGTAGCAGATGCCTTAAGTCGAAAGGAGACACCTAAGCCGAAGCGAGTTCGAGCATTGCAACTCATCATTCACACTGGATTACCCGATCGAATACGTAATGCTCAACTTGAAGCTTTGAAAGACGAGAACCTGAAAGCCGAATCACTACGAGGCATCGAAAAACAATTAGAGGTCAAACCTGACGGAATTCGTTACTTTATGGGACGAATATTGGTTCCTTTCTATGGAGACCTACGAGAGCTGGTAATGGACGAAGCTCACAAGTCACGATATTCTATTCATCCTGGTTCGGATAAGATGTATCAGGATTTGAAGACTCTATACTGGTGGCCAAACATGAAAGCTGGTATTGCCACTTATGTAAACAGATGTTTAACCTGTTCTAAGGTTAAGGTAGAATATCAAAGGCCATCCGGTTTGCTCCAACAACCGGAAATTCCAGTATGGAAGTGGGAACAGATATCAATGGACTTTATCACGAAACTTCCTCGGACGCCCAGTGGCTGCGATACCATTTGGGTAATTGTAGATCGTTTGACGAAATCCGCACACTTCCTACCAATCAGGGAGGCTAACCGAATGGAGAAGTTGACTCGTATCTACCTAAGGGAAATAGTCGCTCGGCACGGTGTGCCAATTTCCATCATCTCTGATCGTGACGCTCGATTCACTTCACACTTCTGGCAATCTTTACAACGATTATTGGGAATGCGGTTAGATATGAGCACTGCATATCATCCACAAACTGACGGCCAGAGTGAGCGTAAGATCCAAACCTTGGAAGACATGTTGCGCGCTTGCGTGATTGATTTTGGCAGTAGTTAGGAAACTCACTTACCGTTAGTTGAGTTTTCATACCATAATAGCTATCACACGTCGATCAAAGCTGCTCCATTTGAGGCACTATATGGGCGTAAGTGCCATTCACCTATTTGCTGGGCGGAAGTTGGAGAAAGTCAACTTACCGGTCCTGAACTTGTGCACGAGACGACTGAGAAGATCGTGCAAATTCGTAACCGCATGGCAGCAGCACGTGACCGACAGAAGAGTTACGTTGATAGGCGTCGCCGACCATTGGAATTTAAAATAGGTGACAAAGTGCTTTTGAAAGTGTCACCTTAGAAGAGTGTGATTCGTTTTGGGAAACGTGGGAAACTAAGCCCTAGGTACGTGGGACCATTTGAGATTGTCAAACGGGTTGGCCCCGTAGCTTATCAACTGAACCTACCTGACAAACTTAGTGGAGTACACAATGTGTTTCACGTGTCAAACCTAAGGAAGTGTCTTGATGATGAATCACTGGTTGTTCCATTAGAAGAACTGGAAATCGATGAACAGCTTCGTTTCGTTGAAGAACCAGTAGAGATTATGGATCGAGAAGTCAAAACGCTAAAGCGTAGCAAAATTCCCATTGTGCGCGTTAGATGGAACTCTAAGCGTGACCCAGAATTCACCTGGGAACGCGAGGACCAAATGAAGAAGAAGTATCCACAACTATTCAACAATCAGACTTCCACTTCTTAGGAAATCCAAGAAACCAAGTGAGCTGAACACTCTTCTATTGTTGCTGTTAAACCTGACGTTCGGTGTTGTTGTATCCCAATTTTCGGGACGAAAATTCCTTCAACAAGGGGATAATGTGACAACCCGAATTTTTCGGTTAATACTATTTAAACTAACTTTTTCCGTTTATCGCGAATTAATCCATTTTACTATTATTTAAGAATAATAATAATAATAATAATAATAATAATAATAATAATAATAATAATAATAATAATATTAGAAATAAAAATTTTATTAAAAACTTAACCCTAATAAACCTTTGGGTTGAAAATGTAATTAATGAAACTTGTTTTGAAAACTTTCTCCCCATCTCCGGCCACCCCTTTCCGGCCAAACTCCGGCAGCCAAAACACCCCAAAAACAACGCGGTTTTAACCAAATTAAACAACCCCACAACATCATGAGCTAGATTCGAACACTATACCCACAATAAATTGAAAATTCGGGTGCGCGAAACCAAACCCGATCCCTTCCACTTTCGGCCGAACAAATCGCACTATTCGAGCACTAAAACACTAGAATAATCAAAAGAAATCGCATATTCATGATCCTTTTGTCGTTTCTAATCTTCCACCGAAACCAAATTGGTATAAAACGAACACCATCATAGAGTTCGATCACCACCTTCATCATCGACCTGCAACTTGGTCGAACTCCATATTCTGAGCATCATTAATCGAAATTGAATGAGGGCTTTTACTTGTTGTTGTCACACGAAGCTTTACTCACAGTTAATTTGATTAACAACAACAATTCCACATCAAACGAGTCCAAGCCCCAGTCGCGACCTCACCTGCATCTGTTCTTGTCAATTAGGTCTCCAATCTGGTAATTAAACATACCTATACACTCGTCTTAGCATGGGGAACAAAAGCCCCATGAATTCATTCGTTAACAGAATCGAATTGATGTTCAATTTGATCAAAGAATGATCTAGGGTTTCTTCGATTTGGGATGTTCAATGGACTTGTGTTTAAAACAATTAGGAACCGTGTCTTACCGCGGCTGTAAGCCTTGGTTCACGGTTCCATGTTCACTTGCTAACTATGAGGTCCCGGGTTCGACCCCGGGCACCCTCATTTATTTTTTTAAAGGCTTTTTGAGCTTTTAAAAATTACCGAAAAATTCCTAAAAATTATAAAAATTATTTTTATAAACTCTGCTTATTTTTAAACCATCAAACCTATTTTCTGCAATTTTCCTTAATAATATTTCTTATAAAATTAGTTACTTAAATATTTCTAAAATGGAATTCATTTTAAATGATGGTTTAAATTAATAAAATTAGTTATATATTCTTCTCACACCTTAATAATCTAACAAATGGTCAAATGTATTGATAGATTTATTTCTATTAAACCATACTCACTCTAAATAAATTCATTTTATTTCAAGACATTCAAACTAAATAAATTACTTTATTTAAACTATCATTCAAAACCCAATGGAAACCCTAATACATTCCCAATTCTCATATTACTATTATTCTAACTCGAGACACCTAACCGAACCGTGATCGTGAACCATATCATTCTATTCCAAATAATAAATTCCATTACTAATAGTTAATCCCAATTAAGTATTAAATGAAACTCAGGTTAATTGGAACCCGATCCTTTGTGCTTACACTTATTTGTTGCAACGCAATCAAGGTGAGTATTCACGGCCCCTATTTTACTTTCTTTCCTTTTGGGGGAGAAAATATGCAAATATATTTTATGAATGGTTTTAGTATTATTGATATCGCCTGTTACGTTAGTGCAAACATACAAACAGTCCTGACACTCTCGAACCGTTAGTAATGGGATTAGCGAGGTAGTTCTGAGTTGTACTACTGGGTCTGACAAACCCGCCCGGGCTAGTCGCGCTAGCTTGATTGGAGGTCAAACGGGTGCATTATTGACCTAACATTTGTCACTGTCTTGCGAGACGTGACGGGGGAACAAAAAACATATAGGACACGCAAACAGTCAGCTTCGGTTCGAAACATTAAGTAACATGATTATAGGCTAGCTACCTATCGATATGCTTTAATTACTATACCATTCGGACAGTCGAACAGTTACAAACAGTCGAACAGTTACGAACATTCAAACAGTTACAAACATTTTTATCTGTGATAAAACTTGTGAACTCACAAACTTTATGTTGACACACTTTAGCATGTTTTCTCAGGTCACAGGAACGCTTAAGCTCATGATGCACGATTAAGGACGCACTCAGGACATTCATTCATCAGTTTCATTTAGTTGCATTGAATATTTGTTTCGGCATAACATTTTCAGATTTCCAGTATTGTTTACGTTTCAGTTTTACGCTTCCGCACTGTTATTCATTTCTTTTATGTACTCTGATTTAAGTCAAACGTTTGTTTTAAACTCATATAGTGTCGTTTGATATGACCGTGTCTGAGATCCTGGTATGTCACACGCCTAACGGTAAAACCCCGTTTGTGAAAATTAAGGGTGTGACAGATGCAATATGGCCAGAGGTAAAAATGTGACACCAAGACGAGACCCAAGCTTAATTGCAAGTGATTTATCTGAAATGTCTTTCAGATTTAACCATTTTGGTCGATAACCCAAAAAATTTGCCATACTTGAACATGGTAAATTATATGAATCATTATGAATTAAATACATTATTATAGTAGAATTTTGATTAGTTATCACTCATAACATGTGGTAATTCATAAGATAACTTACTTATTGTATTGTATAAAAATGAACAAGCATTACAACATTTAATATGTTGAAAATTGTTTAGTACGTTTTCGTCCTTTGAAATTGTAATTATTAATTTGGATATATAAAACCGATTACCTATTCTAGTTGAGAATACGTAAGATTTGATGGGTTAGGTTACACATATTCAAAAATATGAAACTAATAGCTATTTGACTTGGTTAATAATCCCAAAAACCATCAAAGAATTTGTCATACTTAAACAAGGTAAAATATCGATAATTAAGTTGCATTAATAAATAGAACTTTTGGATAGTAATCTAACTTAAAATATTAAAATGTTAGATAAGTAGGATACACTTGGTGGCAACTGATCTTAACAACTGAAAACAAAAAACTAACAACAATAGAAATCAAAATAAGACTAATTACTGTTTCATAATATAATAATCTACATATACGCGTAATGAGACGCTAGCCGATTCTAATTAGTGAACTGTTACATGGAATTTGGCTATAATTTTCACTTATAAATCACAATAACAGTTTATACATTTATTATAGAGTAAAATATCGTTTTCGTCTCTGACGTTTTATTAAATTTGTCATTTCAATCTAAAAACTTTTTTTTATCATTTCAGTCACTGTAGTTTACAAAATACTAACATTTTCATCTATTCCACTAACTCCGTTAAGAGCTCCGTTAAATATGAGGATATTTTAGTCTTTTTCAACACTCTAGTTATTCAATTAAAACAAATTAATCAATTAATATTCAATTAAAACTAAAAAACATATGGTGCGATTAATGAGACCTGGCATTTTGATTTAAAATCTTCGATTAACTCTAACTCATATTGTTCGATTTAGATCTGCTTTAATATTTCAATTAATCTTCATATTTTATTCTAACGTGTACATTTATTCAATTAAGGTCTACTGTGGGATTGAGATATGTTGTTGTCACGATTTGTTTAATTGGGGTTTGCCATTGTCACGTTACGTGATAACAACAGACATCAATCAAACAAAATAACAACAGTAAAAATCAATCGAACAATGGTGCACTTTCGAACAAAACATGAAGATCAATTGAAATCTTACAGCAGACCTCAATTGAATAACATGAGTTAGAGTTAATCAAAATTTTTAAATCGAAGCGCATGTTCTCACTAGTCGATTCATATGTATTTTAGTTTTAATTAAATATTAATTATTTATTTTATTTTAATTGAATAATTAAGGTGTTAAAAAAGATTAAATAACCCTCATATTTAACGAAAATTGTAAGAGAGTTCTTGTAGTGGATGCAAATAGCAACATTTGATAAACTATAGTAACTTAAATAGCAAATTTAAAATGTTAAATTTAACAAATAAAGACGAAAATGACATTTTACTTTTTATTATATCTTAAATAGTAAGGTCAATGGTGTTCTCACAAACCTATCACGTGTTTTTGTTTTTCTCTAGATGGTGGTGAAGTTTCAATCTTGTGGGTTGTGCCGGCCAATTTTTTATTAATTTTTTTTGTTATACTTATCTTATATTTTTTAGTTTAAATTATATTTTTTAAATTATTAGGTTGTAACTGTATAAAAAGTATTGTTTATAAAAAAGTTTTATTTATAAAAAATATTATTTTATTGAAAAAACAGTAATCTTTAGTATAGTTATAAGATTAAGATACGAAAACTGATTTGAATGAACACAGCCTAAAATATGAGGGCATTTAGGTAAGTTTAAAGTTTTATACTCCTTCCATGTATGCACGCATCAAGACTCAGAATATGAAATTAATTTTTATTTTAAATTAAATAATTATTAGCATGATATTAAACAAATTGAACCATATAATTTGTTTAAATTTTAAAATTTTCTTATGACTCTTTTTAACCAATTTGTATATTATTAAAGTTACAAGCAACTATAGTTCAACCAAGTAGTCTAAACCGGAATATAAAAAGAACCAATCCTTATAACTCATAATCAATGACAAACAAATTACAAACAATTTTATTGTGAAATATAAAAGAATAAGGAACCTTACAATTTTCAACAAATCTTAATCATGACCACAATACATGAAAACAAAACCCGAAAATTCATAATACAATGAGATTATCTTAAACCAATTTAACCACCACCATCAACTCTTAATTATTTGAATTAACTTTCCTGCAGTTGTTGCGAACTTGACCTCTATTTCCCGTTAATGGCTTTATGTCACCCATTTTAATCATAGACTTTGCAAAATCCTCAAAGAACTCTTTTTGGTTCCAATTATATTTCAAAACAAGTTTATCCGTCTTACCACCATTAAATAGTGCTTGATCAGAGCTCAAAAGCCCCTTTTATGCACCAAGTTGGTGAAGTATTTCGTGTCAAATGAGCTCGACGTTGAGTCAAGTGGTGCAAGCCTTGAGTCGCGCCCGACTCGTGGGCAAATGGTGCGAAGCTGTTTTGCAAAGTGTGCATCAATGTTGGTCTCGTTGTAAATACGATCTCTAAAAGTTGCACACTGAGCTAACCCTAGGGTGTGTGCACCCGAAAGCACAACTAAGTCCTTCTCGTTGAGCCCTTGGTCCTTAAAACTTTTTATCATGGAGGGTAAGTCAAAGAATGGTGGCGGGAGGTTTGTGTTAGCTGCGGTTCGACTAGCGGTGGTTGAGTCTCGTCTTCCGAGCTTAACTTTCCACCATGGCCCACCAAGCTGCAAATCATACATTAGAAAATTTTAATGTCAGAGTATCACCAACAGATTATTGACATGTCAGAGTATCACCAATAATTATAAGCATACTAAATAATTTATATATGTACATGCATCTAAATATGTGAAGATCAATTTGTCATAATCGAAGTTTGCAGGTAAACTTATTCACAATGATTATAATCACATGGCCCCATAACGTCTCATTGTATATTCTTACAACATAATATCACTCTCTAACTTATCTAGGTATACATGATATCATGTTTTACGTACCGCAACGACAGAATCACGAGCAGCAACAGTTAAGATGTCAGCACAAGACACAACGGATCGATGACAAACTTTGTCGACCTCAAACTTGATTTTGTCGATAACCTCAAATCCTCTAGCAGAGTTCGCGTTAGGCAATGCATTTTTCTCGCTATCTATCGTTGATGCTTGGTCCAAAAGAATTGAAGCATCACATCCCTACATGATATAGAAATTTAGAGTTGATTATCAAAAAGAAACAAGACCACTAGCGTCAAATGTTATATACATGCTACATTGTTACAAGTCAAAAGGCATTTTTACAATGCCTCATTCATCCATTAATAACGCAATTGAATATATAAAGCGTTAGTTACCATCAAAAAGTATAAATTGCTAAGAATATACTTACATTAACAAAACAATCATGAAAATGAAGACGTAAGAGAGAAGCACCCATGCGGCGTTCTCGGGCCAATGCATCCTCCACCACGCGTTTGATGGTCGGGAGAGCTTGAGGGCACACTCGATCGTAATAACTTGATGACAAACCCGAGTATGAAGAAGATGCCGAGACAATCGAAAAAATGAGAAAAATAAAAAGAGAAGAGAAGCTTATGATGTTCATCTTTGCCATAATTGGTGATCAAAAGTGTTTTTAGTACTAATTATTTGTGTTGTATGATGTTGTTGCTATCTTATGTTGTATTTATAAGGAACACAAATGTTAAAAATGATTGGTTTTTGAGGTGGTCAAAGACGGATATTTTTGTTTAGTATTAGTACACTTGCAATAGACAATGTAGGAGACTTGGTTCATAATTTACAGCTCATACATTACGATTTATAAATATAAATAATCATAAAATTTAATAATTAAAACTTTGTTGACTATTCCAAACTTGCATGTAAAATTTAGGCTTGTCAAGTGGCACGTTCACACAATGCCTCCGAATCAACTTATGAAGAAACAACAACGGAAGAATCCAAAAGTGTACATCATGGCATTTGCTATAAAACTAGTATTAAAAATTGCATTGAGCCAAGAGCATAAAACTATGATAAAAAATAACAGCGAAATGTTCTTATGAACACATGCGCTAAATGTAAGAATAACTAAAGCTGAATGTTGTTGATATTATTTAAAACTTTATATTATAAATATGTCACAAACTTGTGTGTTACGGCTAGGTTGTTGATAATATTTGAAATTTTAGATAAAATACTATTAGAAAATTCATGTCGGAACATTGATGAATATAGGCACATTGCAACCGGAAAAATCGAACAGTTTATTAACATAGATAAAACAAGCACGTAAAACTTTAAATCTATAAAAATCATATTTTAAATGGAGAGAGAAAAGAAAAAGAAAATGTAAAAAATAGAATCCTTGAATAAACTTTGACGGCTTTGTACATATTTACATTGACGAAATTGTGCATTAATGTACAACTTCGTTGTATATGAAATTTACATTGAAACGTTGATATAGGTATAAGTCACAAAGCTAGTTCGGAATTTTATAAAAAACATTTATGCATAAATTTATTATAGAAAATCAAAAATAAATAAAAAGATTGTAAGTAATGCCAAAGAAACAAATGAATAGATACACAATATAAAGTGTAGATATAACCAAACTTGAGAACATCAAAATATATATTTTTAAGACATCTTAATGTGTATCAATAAATTTTTTTATAGTCCACTTGTACAACATGCTTGAATGATGTGCACATTGCATAGTATGTTTTGGCACATTAAATAATAATTATTATCAATTTAGTAGAATTCGATTACCTAGTCCAATTAAGAATACGTAAGGTTTGGTGGGAGTTATAGTCCCTTAAGTTATACATAAGGTTCAAAACAAATTGTTATTATTTGAATTGGTTTATAATAGAAAAACCCATATTGGTTGATAACCAAAAACAATCTGCCATGCTTAAACTTGGAAAATATATTGATAAGATACAACAAATGAAACTATTGTTTTATCTTACTTATAGTAATAAATAAATATGATATGTCGACATGAGCATAATTCTGAGTTCTCTAAGGAGAGAGTAACGTAAGGCATGAATACATTTCTTCTAGAGGAGAGTATTACAAGGGTTAAGAAGTTGGCCTCTAGTCATTCCTCACTAATGTTGATACTGAAACGATAATGTTCTGTGACGTAACAATCATGTGTTGTGACGTGTTGAATTGTCCAAGGTATGGTGTGATGGATGGCGTATAAAGTTAGAGACTATTGTTTTGTGGTATACGAGTAAGCTACCACGTACTATCTAATACATTTAATCATTGCTCTTTCGGACTCCACCCATTGCTAAAATCAAAACCGCCCCAACTAGAGCTTGCCGGAGAATAGAATAATAATAGTATAAGGACAAAAGGACATGATCGTTTAGGGGATGTAAAACACCAGAATACAAAAGATAAAGGACAAAGGACTTGTAGTCTAATGACATCAAGTCGTATAGTAAAATTGATTATTTTCAAATGGTTGAGGATTTTAATTTGATAATAAACAATAATATAGATTTAAGAGTAGTTATATATAAAAGGTGTAAGTAATTAATCATTCAAAAAAAATACGAAACGGCACCAAAATCAAAAAATAGCACCTCTTAAAACAACCAAGACTACACCAAATGAAACCCTAAAGAATCCAACCCAAAGAGACAATCTTGTTGAAATATTCCCTAAAGAAACCAACCCAAAGAGACAATCTTGTTGAAATATCCAATAAAAATAAGAAAAATATAAGACTTGTATTTCAAGCCAACGGAATTGCAAGACTTGTTTGATTAACCCAAGACTATACTTGTTAGTCATAATGTCATATTATATTTCATAATATTTTATATACTTCTTGATAGTATTACACATTTGAATACTCGATAGCATTATGAAGTTGCACATATTCTAACTTTATTTTTAAACTTGCAAGACTTGGTTTACGTTTTGATTTTATGTATAAACAAGTAATTGTACTTGTAATATCATAATACTAGTTTTGGTAACTTTATATAGTTTTGATTTACTAACTTTGTATATTACTTCTAAATATTGTTTTGCAATAAGAATTAATATTAAATTCAGGATGAACGACAACCAACTGAAAATTTTGATTATAGTTTGGTTTAAAAGAAAATTAGTTTGCTTCGTTTGATCTAGAGACTAGAGATGAATCATCAGAAGCTTCGACCCGAGCTTGTGATATTCTTAACATGCCGGTTAAAATAACTACTATTGTCACTCGTTAAAATATATTAAAAACTCTTTCTTAAATAAAAAAAATGGTACATACTGTAGCTTCTATTAAGAAAACTATATCTTCCGTTAATCTTTTCGTTTAATTTACATGTGTTGTTGATTATCAGGAGAATGGGCTTTAAAAGCCCATAAGTGAAGCTTGGGAGTGAGATCTGCAAGCAAATCATAAAGCCCAACATGACCTATGAGATTTAGCATTACGCGAGTCATGGTTGTTTTCAATTATGCTAGAATAATAATACAATATCCAAAGTTCCAAACGATGGATTAAATAATCAGTTAATCAATAAATCAATAATCACCCCAAGACTCTCCACATAAGGGTTTTAAGTCCGATATTATCTTAGGAGACACTATTCCAATTTAGATATTATCGGGGCCGACAATTTATTTATTTGACCCGTATCTTACTAGCGTTTACCTGCAATTATATTACTTGATCTAATGACTCAACTTCGAAAATTATGGGCTTCGCAATAGAAGAACTAGATAAAGAAAATAAGCTACCCCGTTTATTTGGATTTATGCCAGGACGCTCTACAACAGAAGCTATACACGTCATAAGGAGGATAATGGAGAAATATAGAGAAAAGAAAAGAGACCTACATATGGTATTCATTGACCTAGAAAAAGCCTATGACAAAGTGCCGCGGAAACTCACCTGGGAAAGTCTACGACTTAGAAAGGTACCAGAGAGGTATATCAAAATAATAAAGGATATGTATGACGGGGCAAAAAAACGTGGGTACGAGCACCTGTCGGAGACACAGACTACTTCCCGGTGGGTAGGACTCCCCAAGGATCGGCATTGAGCCCATTCCTCTTCACAGTAGTGTTGGACGAGATGACAAGTCTATACAAGAGCCAGTCCCATGGTGTATGCTGTTTGAGGATGAGTCTTAATATCAGAATCTAGACGGTGCTTAACGAGAGATTAGAACAGGAGACAGCACTAGAACGCAGGGCTTAAGGATAAGTCGCTCTACAGAATACATGCATTGTAACAGTGGTGAGGCGAGAGGACACCCAAATCAGTATCCAGGGCATGGCGGTCCCCCGGACGTCTAGGTTCAAATACTGGTCTCGTACGTACAGGAAGATGGGAGATACACAGCGATGTAGCACACGTGTACAATCAGGATGGTGCAAGTGGAGAGCAGCATCAGGGATTTTGTGTGATAAGAGGTTCCCAGCCAAACTAAAGGGAAAAACTATACAGAGTGGCAGTACGTCCAGCTATGTTATACGGCACAGACTGTTGGGCCATAAAGAAATCGCACGAGAGACAAATAGAGGTCACAGAAATGCAAATGCTGAGGTGGATGTGTGGACACACAAGATTGGATCGGATAAGAAACGACGTCTTTCGCCAGAGGCTAGAGGTGGCTTGTATCACAGAAAAAATAAGAGAGGGAAGATTAAGATGGTTTGGGCACGTGAAGAGGAGAACGATGGCAGCACCTGTGCCGAGCAGTAGAGAACATCAGTTTAGAGGGTAGGAGGAGTAGAGGTAGACCTAGGTTGACTTGGGACGAGGTTAGGAGGGATATGATAGACTTGCATCTTTCTGAGAACATGATCGAGGATAGAAGTGAGTGAAGGCGTAGAATTAAAATTAAGGACTTTTAGTGGGGTTTTGTGGGTGGGAAGGGTATACGGTGACATATGGCCGGACCACACACGCTAGGTGTAGTTTTCCTCATCTACCCTTTTTGGGTGTTACATGCCGTTTTTTTATGAGCGCATTATCTAATTCTTCATGTGATATATATCTTTGTGTTGTATGCTTTGTATTATGATTGTTATTGTTATGCCTTTGTTAACGAGTCGGGGGTCTCTTCGGAAGCGGTCTCTCTATCTTTCTAGATAGAGGAAAGACTTGCCACCATATACCCCTCCCAGACCCTGCTCTCCAGCAGGATACACTGGGTATGTTTGTTTGTTTGTTTGTTTATGACTAGAAAGTTCGGTGTATTTAGAGAATTTTGTTTCATTATTTTGGATTTAAGCATAAACAACTTAATATACTTTTGGACTAAATTGAAACAACTTATGAAACTTTTAAAAACAAATTTATGTCTTTAGTTTTTTAAAGAACAGTGATCGTTTATAAAAATATCAAAATTAATTAGGTTTGGTGACCCAAAACACAAAATACCTCAACTCATTATCCCTATAAAACTTTTTCTAGATTCGACACTAGTTACCTAACTTACTAAAATACATATCTACTCACATGCTATTTCAAATTACTCAGAAGACCCTTATTCAAAGTTATTGCTACAATATAATAAGCCATTAAACATCATTGCTAAAGTGGTGTTCATATTACTTAGAATATAAAATACAATGTGATGAATGCCATTCCATGTAGGAATCCATTCAAGAAACCTAATTAACAACTTTAGTTGATACAACTACATCCTTTGGTTCATTTCCATTTTGTGCAATTGAAAAGGCTATTTATATGGCCACACAAATGATAACTATTTATATAAAGCCATACAGATTATTTAATCTTTTTTAAGACGTGGCTATAATGTAATCTCTTGTTTACTTTATAGTCGAACAAAAAAATAGTATATTAATCATACGTTAAAACTGAATACAATACTTTATTTATTATAAGATAATGTTTTTAATGACTGAAGATGGTTAATCTCAGTATCATATATTATCAGATACCATTAAGTTACGGTATATGACATTACCTAACACTCGTAAAGTCATCGTAAAGTCATGACACACGTTCGCATTTAGATCAACATTAAAATGACTAATTGTTGTAGCTTGAGGGACTATCTCTCAAGTCACTTCCAATTATAATGTTCCGTACGTCACCTTAACATCATAAGTATGTCAGCAACTACTCTTATAAGAAGTAGTGGAGCATTACACGTTTTCATTCGAAGGGTTGCATCACATCCCCCACTCACACTTTTGCAATCATATGACAAGTTGGGGTATTTTGCAATTAATGTACAATAATTCTTTAGTGTATGATATATGTCATATATAATAGTTTGATGCATAATATAGAAAGATACATTTTTAGAATGTACTATAATAACAAAAGAGAGAACAATTCAGTTTCATCCTGTCATTGTTACTTTTAACTCAAGAGTAACGGATAATTTTTAAATTAATACTACTTTTGTCTAAGTTATAATATTTAACATATAATTTATAAGAATTACTTGTTCATATATGCCATAATATACCACTTGATATTAACAAAGACGAAAGATATTGATTTAGTCGAACATTTGTCATGTCATTTCGATGTCATGTCATTTCGAACACCAGGGAGAGCGGTGTATGTAAGCCGATTATTGGAAGACCAGAATAATATTGTAATTAGGAGAGTTTTAGCGAGGGGCGGGTGGTACCATGCTATCACGTACTATAGCATCAACAGAACGAAGAGATGGATGTTTGATCTATAGAACAATATATATAATAAAAAATATTTAATAAAGGATGTGTTGAATGTACCCATCCCTATCACTTTTATTTGTTACGCCCTCCTCAAGTTGTCACATCAGATATATTCTTTTATTTTTAACACAAAAATATAAAATTAATTCTTATGAATTAACACGTTTGAAAGGGCTTATCGAAATTTTAAGGGTGCAATATGCTTGTAACTTGATTTATGTATCATGATAACCACAATTATATGTCCAAAATATTATATGAACATGAGGTCCTATAAAATTGCCCTTATGTAAGTAATGTCTAGTGCACAACCTACACCATTTGGATGGAAAATTGGAAAGTAAGCATGATGCCCCCTTTTATGGAGTGGGATAACAACACAATCATACCTTCTTTTTTCTCCCATTGGGTCAATTCTGAACCTCAACACACAAACACACACACACACACACTAACTATGTGAAAACACACTTCAAATTGTTTCTCTCATGAACATACTTTTCTCACTTGCATTACTCATTTATTTGTCAACTCACTTTCATGGCCATTGCCACCACTGATAGCCTTCAACTTGGAGCCGAAATCACCCTTGTTATACCTGGTCTGTACATGAATGGGTACGTTACACCAGCGTTTGTACTCGAGACTAGTCAAGCGGTGCCTAGCTTCCGCGCCGGGCTCACGGTTGAAGCCGTTGAGGGAAAGTATGTTTGTTCTTTTGATGTTTTTCTTGGGGATTTTAAGGTTTGGAGCTCGTCACATTTTGTCACGATTTTTACCTCGGAGAAATGTGTGATTAGTCTCACTTGGGACGGGGACTTGCGGTTGACAGGCCACAATGACCAAATAGGATGGCGAACCGCGACCTATGGCCAAGGTATAAAGGTAATGTTGGTCTCTTGTAGTGCATTTTTGAAGATTCGGGTCAAAATAGGTCGGGTGGGGTTTTGATGGGCTGGGCTAGGGCGGGCTGGGCTGGGCTCGATTGATAATGAAATGCATTGGTGACTTGTACGGTACAAGCCATTGATTATGCATTTCATTGTACAAGTGTTTGATGTGTGTATCATCATCTAATGTACAATTACTCATTGTGTGTTTCAAGATCCTAAGTCAAAGATTTAGTTAAAAGACTCATAAAATGAAATAGGAAATACGTTAGAGTACTTGTCCTTGAATATGCATTGGTAACTTGTACCATACAAGTCATAGAAGCATGCACTAGGCTACTCATAGTACAAGTACTCGCTAGATGCAAGGAGCTTTTAAATTGGTTTCAAAATCGGGTTCTTTACACGGATGCGATAGGTCGGTATGAGATGAACTTTGATAACTTGAATCTCATACCTGATTATAAATCATGTCTCGTATTCACCAAATACTAATTGATTGTATGTTGGGTTTCTTTTTTTCATGTATGTATTTAGTATGATATTTATGATCTTATGTGGTGAAAATTTAACAATATTTTTAATTTCTAGCATGCATTGATGACTTACACGTCATTGACGCGTGATATGTATTTTAGATTGTTGCAAATAGAAGTTCTTAAGTACAAGTTGTTTATGCATGTTTCAGAGGGTTCAATTATCAAAAAACCGGAAATCTTGTTCTTGTGGATGAATTTAACATCATCAAATGGCAAAGCTTTCATTTTCCCACAAATGTAATGCTCTGGGGACAAAGATTAAATGCCAAAACAAAGCTCACTTCCCTCTCTACATATTCAAATTCAAACTATTCATTCGAAATTCATCGTGAAAAGCTCGCACTTTACTTAAATTTGGGCCGGTTTAAGTACTCGTATTGGGAATTCAACCCCAAGAAATCCGAAAAATATCATTTATTCGCTTAGCGACAAACGGGTTGCAATTACTCAACGATAAAAGCCACAAGATCGCCCAGATTCCATCAAAAAGACTCAAAACTTTAAGATTTTTAGCGATTGAGAATACAACGGGGAACTTAGGATTTTACTACTACTCAACCACAACACGCAAATTCAAAGCTTCGTTCCAAGCTCTAAGGAACAAATGTGATCAACCGAGTTTTTGCAAAACGGATGAGATTTGTACTTTTGCCAACACATGTTCAATTTTGAAAATCAAGGGGCCTCCGGGTAACTTTTGTGAAAGTTCAAGGGGCAAAATGAAGGAGATACAATATGCTATGAGCGTTTTGAGAGACGAAAACAAGAAGATCGTTAACGCGACAAAGGAATCGTGTGAGGGTTCGTGTATAGAGGATTGTACATGTGTGGGTGCATTGTTTATAAGTGAATATAAGGAATGTTATTTGTATGGAGAGATAAGGGGAATGAAGGAGGTTAATAATGTTGGTGTAGAAATGAGTTTTATGGTTAAGGTTTTGAAGGGTGAGAAGAATGGGAATGGATTGAAAATGGGTATTGATTTTAAGTGTTGTTGATGGAATTGTTCTTTTTGTGTGTTTGGGTGTAATGGGTTTGTATATGTTATGGAAAAGGAAAAAGAAGAAAATAATAATTAGGATTTGAAATAAGTTTCGTTGGTACATGTATTGAGTTGTTGAAATTTGCTTAAAATAATTCAACTGTCATGATTTTGAATTGTAATTATCTTAGAACATTATAGATTTCACAGATCATTTAAATTTCTATTTTCAATAATGTTTTGATGACTAAACCGCTCCGGCAGGTTGGACAAAGAAAGGACCCTTTTGTCGGTTCGGTTCAGTGTTTTAAACCGGTAGATTTGAATCGGATGGTTTGAATGGGTGCAAGCAGTCAAATGCGAGATTAGTTGGAATATTCTCTCTTAGGGTCATGAGGGTTAAACCCTTGGTTCAAACTAAAAATTTTAATATGTTGGTATATCAACTTCACCATCTTATTGATGTTATCTATCTATATATATATATATAAATGTAATAGTACACTTTTATTTATTATTATATGTGTAAACAAACCAAGAGATAATCCTTACAAGTTTAGGTTTCAAATTCTATATTCCAATTTGCGTATTAGGTTGTACTTTCTTGATTCCAATTGCGTATTAGGTTTCCATTTGTGTATTAGGTCCCAGTGTATAAGTTTTATCTTGTGAATAAGAAATTAAGTTTCAAATGTGAGTAATATAGATATTATGGTAAAGTATTTTCAACGTACAAGACTATATTTTGTTTATAAATAGAACAAAACATAAAAAAACAAAAAAGAAGTATTGCATTCTTTATGGAACATCCATCATAAGAGCAATTAAAATGACAACTCTCAGCAATTCATCATTAAATCTTTGTCAGTATTTTGTAGTTAAGCATACCACGTCTAGTTTTTCGATGGACCTTCAACTCATCAACGAATAATCGACCGATTTGTAACGGAATTATAATATGATTATATCATAGGAGTATCTAAAATGAATCTATCTTTATGGGTAATTTGTCGTTAAATATACCACGTCTGATTTTTCTATGTCTATGGACATTTACCTCCCACCGATTTGTAATGAAATTATAATATTATTATATCATATCAAATGTGTTTTTTATGTTTGTATTCGTCGGTCCCCGTCACTCATTGCCTATACCCATACCATGCTAAATAATTGTCGATCATTTTTCTAGAAAATTCCATAATTCAGATAATTACCAGTGACGTGTTTACATTATTATAAAAATACAAAATGTACATGTAGAAAACTTATTAAAACGCAACTTCTTGTTATAAATCCTATGAATCGTATCAAATCAAAATAATAATATTAACAGCGCGTGATTCCTCAGTGTCCCTATTGTTTGATTCTCCTATCAACTTATCTTCTTCAATCTCGTGAAGTTTGTTCGGTGAACATCAAGATCGCCGGAGATGCAGAGGCTAGTGACGGCAACTTCGAGATTGCGATCGGCGAAAGATCATTTTTCACGGTGTCGTAGTCGGTGTTTCTCTGAACAAGCGGTGTCCGTATCGAAGAATGAAGATCACGGTGTCCCGGTGATGCCGCGGTTCGATTACTCGCCGCCGCGGTACACCGGGCCCACCGCGGAGGAGATTTTGCGTAAGCGGAAGGAGTTTCTGAGCCCTTCGATGTTCTGCTTCTACAAGAAACCGGTGAGTCTCTGTTTATGTTCAATAATGTCAATAGGGATGAGATCGTATATCGAAAATACCGATACCGAATTTGAGTAGAACTGTAGAAATGAATACTGAGTTACCGAGTACCGTATCGAATCTATCAGTTTGGTACCGGTTTTGATACTTTAACGGTTTTGGTATAGGTTTTGTGTTTTTCATTTCTTTTGCTTAGGATTTGAAAATGTCTTTAAAATCGTGTCAAATTTATTGGTAATATTGAACAAAAACATTGTATGAAAATATTCGTAATCTTTAAATATAAAACAATCGAAACGTCTCAAAAGTTATATTAAAATGGTTTAGAGAAACTGTTTTCCGGTATTTTCGGTACCGATATCATAATCAAGTAAGATCAAGTGCAAGTACTGTTTGGTTCATTTGGTATCGGTATTGTTGAAAACAAAGATATCTATCAACCATAAAACTCTTGAATCTTTTGATTACAAAGAAATGTTTTATACAAAAATAACTATTTCGTCTGATGAACAAAACCCAATACAACAGAGAATCTAACCAATAGAACTGATACAAATCTATGAGTTCTAGTACAAAGAATCATCTAGAACAAGATCTTTCTACCAGATATGAACAAACCCTAGAAAGGGTTGAAGATGAAGTACAACTGATCGTATGAAAGTGAAAATGAAGTGCAAAGGGTGATAACCCTAACCGTACAATACAGCTGCATATATATGCCATCCAGCTTCCAGCAGCTTCCAGCCTTGTTCACGAACAGCCATCAATCTTCCAGCCTTGACACGAACAGCCCCTTGAACTTTAGCTAATGACACATTCACCCTTGAACTTCACAACACCTGACATCCACAAGAATTGTGTAAATAAACTTATAACTAGGATTTAGAATATGAATGATATTATACTAATATAATTTCAACACCCCCCTCAATTCAAATTCTAAAACAATCATATAAACCCATTTTGTCACAAAGAACTTTGTGTTGTTTAACACTAAGTCCCTTAGTTAGAACATCAGCTATTTGATCAGTAGTATCAATTTTAACAGGTTGTAGCACACCTGCTGCAACCTTTTCTCTCAAAAAATGCAAATCGATTTCAAAATGCTTCGTTCTATCATGAAATACAGGATTGGCTGCTATCAAAATTGCAGCCTTACTATCACAAAACAGATTAACAGGAAGACTTTGTTTAACACGTAAATCAGTCAAAATTTTTAAGATCCAAATGACTTCACAACCAGCCACACACATGGCTCGATATTCTGCTTCAGCAGAAGATCGAGATACAGTGGATTGCTTATTACTCTTCCAAGAAATCAACGAGTCACCCAAGAAAACAGTGTATCCAGTAACGCACCTTCTAGTAGATACACACTTACCCCAATCAGCATCAACAAAACATTTTAGCGAAAAATTTTCTGACCTTTTAAAACATATACTTGACCAGTGAACCTTTAAGTATCTTAGCAACTTAAGAGCAATGGTTAGATGAGAATTCAAGGGTTCATGCATAAACTGACTCAAACTATGCACTGCAAACGCTATGTCTGGTCTGGTTAATGTCAGATAAATCAACTTACCAATCAACTTTTGATACTGAGTCACATTTTTCAACTTAAAATCACTTTTATCCGAATTATTCAAATCAGTAGCAATAACATTTTGATCAATAGGTATAGAAGAAGGTTTACAGCCAAGAAGACCAAACTCAGACAACAATTCCAAACAATACTTCCTTTGGCTCAAAAACCCCCCCCCTCCTAGATTCTATAACCTCAATACCCAAGAAATACTTGAGTTTACCCAAGTCTTTTATCAAAAAACTTTGGTTGAGAGAATGTTTAACTTTCTCAATCTCTCGTTCATTATTCCCAGTAATTACAATGTCATCTACATATACCAATAAAGCAACAAACATATTACCAGAATTTTTACAAACAAGGAATAATCATTGATGCTTTGAACAAAACCTAAATCAAGCAGAGTTGAGGTAACTCTCATTCCATTTCCTAGGAGCCTGTTTAAGCCCATAAAGAGACTTCACAAGCTTACAAACTTTATTACTATTTGAATCAGAATAATAACCTTCAGGGAGTTTCATATATACATCTTCAGTCAATGTACCATATAAAAACGCATTATTGACATCCAACTGATATAAATTCCACCCATTTTGAATGGCTACACTAATCAAGCATCTTACAGTTACCATTTTTACAACAGGTGAAATGTTTCATCAAAATCAAGACCTTCTCTTTGGCTATATCCTTTGGCTACTAATCTTGCCTTATATCTTTCTATTTCCCTGATGACTTATACTTAATTTTATACAGCCATTTACACCCTATTGCTTTTCTATCTTTAGGAAGATCTGTTAGAATCCAAGTTCCATTCCTATTTAGTGCTTCCATTTCCTCATTCATGGCATTAACCCAATTTTTATCTAAACATGCCTCTCTATAGCTAGTAGGAACACTGCTTTTATTCAACAAGGATACAAAACAGTAGTCTTGAGAGGTTAGATTAGAATAATTTACAACCTTTTCTATACCATATTTTACTTTACCATGAACAATGAAGTCACTAAGATGTTTAGGAACAGAACTGACCCTACTAGATCTCCTAAGAGGTCCCTCAGATTGGCAGGATCATTCCCAGGGTCAGAGTGATACTCAGTCTCACTAGCATCCTGATTAAATTCTTCATACTGCTGTGTATTTGACTGCCACTCTGCATCAGTGGCAGAGGTACTACCACATGATGCCCATGGTTCTCATCAGTGCAGATTGACACCAGACTGATGCCCCGAGGAGTCATATACATCAGCAGGAGTATCTAATGGATTCTCAGGAATCTGAGTCTTACTCTTGAATCCCTCCTGATTATTACCTTATTAGCCTTCTCATCATCATGGGAAGAAATAGGGTGTCAAATATAGTGTCACTGTCTACATTACTACTATGGTCTAGGTTACTTGAATTAGATTAAAAGGAAATATATTCTCATAGAACTTAACATCTCTTGAATAAAAAAATTCTTTCTTATCTAAATTCCATAGTTTATATCCTTTTTTATTATTAGAGTATCCCATAAATGCACATTTTATTGCCCTGGAATCAAATTTGTTTCCAGGGTGAAGAGTAGTAGCAAAGCACAGACAGCCAAAGATTCGTAGGTGTGAAAGAGAAGGCTTGTGTTTATATACTAATTCGTAAGGAGACAAGCCAGAGAGCACAGATGACGGAGTCCTATTTATTAAATAACAGGCAGTTAGAATACATTCACTCCACATATTCATAGGAACCCACTTTGGAACATAAGAGACCTGGCCACATTCAACAGGTGTCTGTGTTTCTCTCCAAACACCATTTTGTTGTGGAGTATAAACACAGGATGTTTGATGAATTATTCCATGTTTTGAAAACAAGTTCTCTATAGAATGATTAGTGAATTCAGTCCCATTATCAGATCTGAAGCATTTTATTACTTTTGAGAATTGAGTTTTAATCAAGTTAATCAGATTTTCTATATAGTTCATCACTTCATCCTTAGATTTCAACAAGTATATCCAGACAGCTCTGGAGTAATCATCCACTATAGTTAGAAAGTATTTAAAACCTTCTCTAGATGATATCTTAAAGGGACCCCATAAGTCAATATGCATTAGTTCACCTAGTGTGGTTGTCACATGAGAACTTTCAGGGAAAGGAAGCCTTGTTTGCTTAGATTTATGACATATTTCACAGGGCACATTACTATTTGTATTTGTAATCATAAGGTCCTTTTTCAAAAATTTAAAACATGATGTGATGGATGACCAAGTCTTCCATGCCAAAGGCTGTGGGAGTCAGAGCAAGCAAACATATTACAAAGACCAGGCAGAATACCTCTAGATACATCCTTATAGAAGTACAGGCCATCAATTTGTTTACCATCATCAGACACTTGTTTTGATGTAAATCCTGAATGGAACAGGTATGTTCATCAAACCAGCATTTAAGTTTATTATCCTTAGTGAGTTTATGAACAGACATCAGATTTACATAGTACTCAGGTACAACTAACACATCAACTAGTATTATGTCATTTGTCAGTTTGATATTACCAATTTTTGTGATTTTAGCTCGAGTGCCATTTGGGTGCCCTACAGACAACCCAACATCAGACACATCAACAAGGTTGACCATATTGGTCTCAGATACAGTCATGTGTTGATTTGCACCTGAGTCAATTATCCAACCTTGTGTAAGATTGAACTCACTTGAACTGGTAGAGCTCACAATGTTCATATAATGACTTTTACAGTTTTCATTTATGCAGATGTTACCTGACATGTTAGCATTAATCTGAGAGTTAGAGGAAGACCCTTCACTGACAAGAGATAGCAATTTAGAGATCTGGTCAGGAGTGAAGGGAAAGTCAGGAGGAATAGTCTTATTTATCAATGCAGAATTATTACTCAAGTTGGCAGCCCTAGAAGTATTTGATTTCTTTTTATAGTTTTCTGGATACCCTTGAGTTCATAACATTTCTCAATTGTATGTCCAGTCAGGTTACAATGTGAACATTTTAGTGGAGAGCCTCTTCCAGATTTCTTCTTGGGTTCTGAGGCTCTGGCAACAAAGGCTGTTGGCTGAGTCTTAGAGCTAGTTTTAGAAGACGAATTTGTGAGACTCTTCACTAGAAATGATGGAGAATGCAGCTTTGACAGATGGTAGAGGATCTTTAGTTAGAATATTAGATCTAATAGGTTGGTATACTTCATCTAAACCCATAAGAAATTGCATAAGCTTTAAGTTTTGATTGAAGCTAGAGAACCCTTTTGCAGCTTGGCAAGTGCATGTAGGTAGATTAGTTAATGTATCATATTGACGCCACATGGAATTTAGTTTGTGATAATAGTTCGATATAGATGACCCATTTGGGTCAGAGAATTAATGTTTGGTACAGGTTAAACACAACTGATCCATCCACTTTGTCATATGTTTCTTTTAACTCTTGCCAGACTGCAGAGGCATCTTTTGAGAAAATTTGACTAACGTAAAGATCTTCTGATATGGAATTTAAGATCCATGATAACACTACAAAGTTGCATCTATCCCATTGTTTTCCTAACTCATCATTTTCAGTTTAAGGCACGAGCCATCTATGAAACCTATCTTATTTTTACATTAAGAGCAAGTTGCATAGCATTTGCCCATACAGAGTAATTGTCAGTGCTTTTAGTTTTTTGAGATAACAGAGATATACTAGTATCACTTGCATGGAGATATAGGGGATTACCAAAGTCAAGTTTACTTATCTGTGAATCAAGAACAGGGGGAATGCTACCATCACTAGAGAAGGTATCATCTCCAGATTTCTTATCATCAGCCATAGTACAATCCAATTACACAAAAGAATAACCAATATAATCACAGTTCAACCAGTGTTAACAAGCACACACAACACTGCACAAGATCCCTTTTACCAACCAGATACCCGGTCAATTTGTTGACTGGCCAAGTGGAGAAGGGGGCAGTGATAGACAATATCACACAGAAGCGCAAGCGGAATTTAACAAACAGTGAAGAACACAGATATCACAGATATCACAAAGAATCGAAAGACTATTTGAAACTAACAGAGAATTAAACCACACAAGAGGTCCTGCTCATAGTCCAAGTGTTAACACAGGGGGCAGTTGATTCCTGTTCTTAACAGAAACTCCCTGTGAAGGGACTTGCTACGAGACAGGAGGGAAAAAGAAACCTTACAGTGGGAGAAGTACAAAGGCACTTTAGCAGATGATCGATCTGCAACACCGGAAGAAACTTCGGTCACAGATGTAAGATCAGACGGAATGAGGCCTTACTTGATTATCACCACAGCAACCCAGGATTTAGCCCAAACAGACGAAATTAGGGTTTTCTGATTTTACAATCGTTCAAGAGTTTATTTGTAGAAAGGGCATAGAGCACGAGGCTCTGATACCATGTTGAAAACAAAGATATCTATCAACCATAAAACTCTTGAATCTTTGATTACAAAGAAAGTTTTATACAAAAATAACTATTTCGTCTGATGAACAAAACCCAATACAACCAGAGAATCTAACCAATAGAACTGATACAAATCTATGAGTTCTAGTACAAAGAATCATCTAGAACAAGATCTTTCTACCAGATATGAACAAACCCTAGAAAGGGTTGAAGATGAAGTACAACTGATCGTATGAAAGTGAAAATGAAGTGCAAAGGGTGATAACCCTAACCGTACAATACAGCTGCATATATATGCCATCCAGCTTCCAGCAGCTTCCAGCCTTGTTCACGAACAGCCATCAATCTTCCAGCCTTGAACGAACAGCCCCTTGAACTTTAGCTAATGACACATTCACCCTTGAACTTCACAACACCTGACATCCACAAGAATTGTGTAAATAAACTTATAACTAGGATTTAGAATATGAATTGATATTATACTAATATATTTCAACAGGTATTGAAACTTGGTACAGAACGTACACACCCTGAGTTGATAAGAGGCGTATATTTATGAAACAAACATCAAATTAGGTTTGATCTATATGGATTAAGGTGAATTTTAGGTTAAACACATCAACGGTACACAACACTCACATGTTTAGAGCCTGTTTATAATTATTTTTTTGTGTTTAGTATCATAACTTAAAATGGTTAGTTATGTTAACACTTAATATTAAAGTAAAATTGACAATAGCTTTTATAAAATTAAATATTGTTGTTTATATGCATTTGTATATTTTATTGTAATTTTGTAATTTTAGAGTATTAGTATGTAAACGAACATACTTAGACTAGTCCGCTCAATATGGTGGCAAAGCTTACATCTATAGAATTAATATCAGCATGTAAAATGTGAAAAACGAAAAAAATAGATAAACAGGTCGTTTTTGTGTTAACACGCGGATCTTTGTATTGTATTCTGATTCACCTCTTACATGATATATGATTTAATACTATACTTTGTTTTGTATATATGAAACACAGTTGAATATTGTTCATGGGAAGATGCAATATTTATTTGATGAAATGGGCGAAGATATCTTGATGGATTTGGAGGAATTGCTACAGTAAGTTGTGGTCATTGTCACCCTGATGTGGTTCAAGCCATTGTGAACCAAACCAACAACATACAACACTCCACCATCCTCTACCTCAACCACGCCATTGCCGATTTCGCTGAGGCCCTCGCATCGAAGATGCCCGGGGATCTCAAGGTTCTAATTCACTTACTCTTTATCATATGTCGTTCGTTTATAAATTGGTCTAAACTGTCACCTCTATAGATGTAGTGGATATGATTTGATGTTTATGCGACTATTAACGTGTGATGGACCTTTTTGGTTGTGTTCTTGGTAGGTTGTGTTTTTTACTAATTCGGGCACTGAGGCGAACGAGTTAGCGATGATGATCGCGAGGTTGTACACAGGGTGTCAAGACGTCATATCG
This sequence comes from Flaveria linearis, assembly GCA_024085815.1. Lineage (NCBI taxonomy): Eukaryota > Viridiplantae > Streptophyta > Magnoliopsida > Asterales > Asteraceae > Flaveria > Flaveria linearis. Next base: position 86,743,392 of record CM044007.1, read on the forward strand.
TTGAGAAATGCGTATCATGGTAACGCAGCTGGGACGATGGGGGCTACTGCAATGTGTAACTGGAAATTCAATGTTGTGCAGGTAATCAAAGTCTTAGTATTCTTATTTATACAATAATCATAATTTTCTTAAAAGAGTTTTTCAAGTATGTTAGTAACCCTGCGCATTTTAAACCACTAACACGTTACTTCATATTGAAATGATATGACAAAACAATTGTTAATAGTATATGTTATCGTTGATTGGAATTATAAACGTTTCAAACTAAACATTTTGGATGATCATCGTTTCGAAAATAAAAATTGCTGAGTATTTTTATATACCTCTGTTATGTTATGAATTGCTAGAGTGGTGTGCACCACACGCAAAATCCGGATCCTTACAGAGGAGCATTCGGGTCGGATGGAGAAAAGTATGCTAAAGATGTCGAAGATTTGATTCAATTCGGAACTTCGGGTCAAGTTGCTGGTTTTATTTTTGAAGCGATTCAGGTTGAAAACTTTGTGTTTTCTTGTTGTTCCATGCAACAATTTGTTGAATACATTTATTTCAATTCCTTAGGGTTTACTTAATCGTAGGGGGTTGGAGGAATCGTTGAACTGGCCCCGAATTACTGCCTAATGTTTATAGCACATAAAGAAAGCCGGAGGGCTCGTGATCGCTGATGAGGTTCATGTGGATTTGCTAGAACCGGAAGCAACTTTTGGGGATTTCAAAACCATGACATCGTGCCTGATATAGTCACAATGGCAAAGGTATTTTGTAGATATATGATAAAATGAGTTGGTTAGTCTGATGATTGAGTTGACCTAAAACACTTTAAACATAAAACACTAGGGGCTATTTGGCAGCCTCTTAACCAGTCTCTTAATGGTTCAGATGTCTGAATGGTTCAACACTTAATGGTTCAGACTGTTTGTTTCGTGAGCAAATGTCTGAATGGTTAAGACATTTGCCTCTGAATGGTTAAGAATTATACTAATGCAGAATGGTTAAGAGGTCTAATGCTGAATGGTCAAGACTTCGTATCTGAATTGGTTAGACATTTACCTTTGAATAGTTAAGCGATATACTAGCTTTTAATGGTTCAGACCTCTTAATGGTTCAGCACTTAATGGTTCAGTACTTAATGGTTCAAACCTTTTATTGGTTCAGCACTTAATCATTCAGATATTGTCAAACAGCCCCTTATTATTAAAGTTGTTTGATGTTTTCATAGGGTATCGGGAACGGGATTCCCCTTGGTGCGGTCGTGACGACCCCGGAGATTGCAAAGGCTCTAACGCGTAGAAATTACTTCAATACGTTTGGAGGAAATCCAGTTAGTACAGCTGCTGGTCATGCGGTTCTCAAAGTTATTGAGAGAGAAAAACTTCAAGAGAATGCACACGTTGTTGGATCTTATTTAAAGGAACGTCTTTGTGCCCTTAAAGATAAGCATGAAAGTAAGTGTCTCGTCCAGTTTATCTATTTAAGACTTTATATTACATTAACATTGCAAATTCAGGTCAAATGATAAAAATTAGTTTATGTATTTTGAAAATTTGGTCATATATATTTTAATCTTTTTGGGTTTTGAAATCAATCGGTCAGTGGACCATCAGCCGGTGGGTTTGATGTTCAGATTGGTTATAAAAACATTGGTTTCGCCTTTTTTAGTGCTTACTTTGACTTTCATGGTCGATGAATCCCGATGTATATCATGTTTAAATTATGTAAAACCATAATCAATCACAGTTGACTGGAGTTTTTACTCGGTTTGGTAAATATGTTAATCTTTGGTCTATGAAAGTTATTGGAGACGTACGAGGAAGAGGGATGATACTTGGCGTGGAACTTGTCACCGATCGGAGATCAAAAACTCCAGCAAACGCAGAAGTGTTGGAAGTGATGGACAATATGAAAGATTTGGGGGTGTTGATCGGCAAAGGTGGATTTTATGGTAATGTGTTTAGAGTCACTCCACCTTTGTGCTTCAACAAACAAGATGCAGGTGTGTTTACATTTAAATTATGATGTTTTTAGTAAATTTTATTAAAATCATTTTGAAGGGTTTAAAAATGATTTGTAATTTTGCCTTTTGTGTTTTGTAGATTTCTTGTCGACGTTATGGATCATGCAATGTCAAAGCTTTGAATAAAGTATGAAGCGGGTCGTATAAGTAACCAGCTATAATGGTTTCCTATTGTATGAAAAGCCAACACCTCATCGCTTCTACAATAGTAAAAGTGCTTACAAAATCATTGCACTATACTTTCGACCTAAAAAAAGGTGACTCTTATTGTGTGCTCTATATATTGAGCTGATAGTTATATGTATTTCTCGTTTATTATGACATAACCACAAGCCATGCATGTTTCTATCTCTTGTAAAGTTATTACTTAGACAACTTTCACTCCATGGTTTGTGTTTGTGTAATCCTTACTTGATGCAAAAGTAAAAGTGATATAAGGTAAACAAGTTATTGACGTAGGACGAAAAGCATTATGTTTACATCAAAATGCGTTGTCTCGAAAATGCCTAATGATTATAGAACATAAAGCGAACGAGGATGATAGAAGAGATGTAAGAAGTTTCATTGGAATCAAAATCTTCTAATTCAGAATCATGTAATTCTTTTCTTAAATAGAGATTAAAAAAACCCAACATACTACTAGACTTAATACATAGAATAAAACCAAAATTAACATCATAACCTTTAAACAACACCCAAATGCTATCGCCCTAGATACATCCTAAGATTATAGTCACTCGTGTTATAACCGACAAAAAACTAACTTCTAATTCAAGAGACTCGATGAAAACAAGAGGAGTGGACCATTAATAGAAACATCGCCCATGCGCATCCGCAATGACCTTCATATGAAGCCTTCAATGGCAACATAATTGTCTTAAGACATTTACCAGCTTGAAGAACAAGTTATATTACTATACTTTAAAAATATAAGAAGCCACTGATCTTTGTCACGTTAAATATGTTTTTTTCTATAACTAGACAAAAGGTTTGTGGTAGTGTGAGTGGTTAAAACTATTGCCTTTATAACAAACACTCTAGGTTCAAATTCTAACAAGTTTTTTTTAAGGTTTCTTTGTTTTTCTCTTATTTTTCTTATTATTTTACTTTATCATATTTTTATAAAATGTTTTTAGTTGTTTGTTTTTTTTATTTTAATGTTACGTATTATTTTTGTTGTAACGTGCTGGACATAATATTCTTTTTTCTACATCGAATCACCACAACTTCACACGTTCCTTATGTCCCAACGTGCGAGGTATTATAAGTTTCTCTATCAATATCAAACCGTTGTAGCTTCACACGTTTCTCTAAGTACTTAATCGCGTTAATGTCATTGTTATAACACATGTAACGAAGTTAACTGTCTAAACACACTTAACAAAGTTATTAAATGCGCCGTATCGCGCGCGCTGAATTTCTAGTTTGAACTTAATTTGCAAGGGTCCACAACCAATAACAATCCAACCAAGAATTTCTATAATATACATTTCAAGAAAAGGTCTACGGTTCTAAATTAACATTGGTTTATTTGGTGGCTTTATCACATGGCATTTTGCGATCGGGACAAATTTAATATTTTATTTTTTATTTATTATTTTCAAGTATGCTCTGAATCTTTTCATAAGTGTCTAAAGGTAATTTGGCTAAATAAGCTGATGTAATTTATCCTTGGTTTGGTGATAAGTGCACCAGCCTCACACACCAACAACTCAAGTTTGAACCTTGGCTTGGGTATTATTTTTCTGTCTTTGGTTTGCTTTCTTTCCTTATGACCAAAATTTATTTTCTAATTTCTTTATTTTTTTAGTTTTTTTGTAGGGTTTTTTTTATTGGTTTAACATTTTATTTTAGTATGCTAGAAAATTTTACATTTCTTTTATTTTTATGTTATAAATTCTAACACTTCTGTTGTGTAACATTTCAAAGTATACAAGCATAAACTACGACAATTAGTACGAAAAAAAATATGTGCACCTTCGTGTAGCATAGATGTCAATACTAGTATATGATATTTCAAAGCCCCTGTTAGCCACTTAAGCATCCATTTGGGTTGTTAGAAACAACTTTGCTTTACCCGTATAAACTGACATAAACAGTGAATGGGTCATAGATTCCAAGACACAAAAAATAGCCGTGAACTTCAAACAAATACTGATAAACACCCATAGAAACCTCCATAATAGAAGCAAAAACCCACACCACACGAATGGAAGACACAAACAAAAAGAATTCAGCATGCCACCACTTGTAAGAAAGCATCTTTTATATAGCAATACAGTACAACGCTTTTGAGGCGCTAACATAACGCTCATGCCCGCCACTCTGGTGACATAACATATGTCTTGATAAGACTTTTTTTGGCCGGTGAAACTTTAAACACTTAAACACTAAATGCATGTGACAATGTTTTTCTATAATGATAGTAATGCTTGTAATTAACACGACTAGTATTATAACCCCTCAGTACGTGGAATGTCGGCATGTCACCAGTTTTAACATTGATACAATAGGGTTGTTAAGAATTTAAACTTTAAAATAACATAAAAATGATATGTTATTGTTCTTAAATCTTAAACCCTAAACAAATAGAAAAATAAATTAGAATAAAAAACGGAATCAAATCAATAGGTGGTCAATAAAACATTAGACAAATAAAAAATAATTAAAAAAACTAAAAGATATGGAAATATAAAAAATTAATATAATCTCACGTGTGGTTGGGTGGGTGCGTCAGGGGGATTCAAGCCCAAAGTTGATTGGAGAATGCGTTACATGACTTACCATCGGGTTAGCAAATTCTTTTAATTTCAAAGACATTATAGCCCAGCGGTATCTTGATGGTGGGATAAGACTTAGGGCCTATTAGGTCATGTGTTCGAATCTCACAAAGGGGGGTTTTCTCATAATTATGAGTTTCCTCCTGAATTGGTGACTTGGTGGTGGAATATGATCGCGTGGTAACACTGGTGACACGATGATACTCCAGTGATCCGTGAGTGATTCCAATTTAGCCGTTCAAAAAAAAAAAAGCAAATTCTTTTAATAATTAATCCACCTAATATTCTTAAAGGCATAAAAATATCGGTGAAGGTAAAAAAGAAAGGAAAAACGCACGTGTTGGGGGGGGGGGGTGCAAGGCTCGAACCTGTGTTGGTTTGGGGATGCGGCACGCAACTTACTATGAGGCTTGAAGATTATTTTGTTGCTTAATGTGACTTAATTTTCTTAAAAAAATCGATGGAAGCAAAAGAAGAATGAATTAAAAAAACACCCGCTCTAATAACATCATATAATGTGAAACAAATATGCAGTCATGATAAAATTCTTGATATAAGATTTTTAGAAACGGTTCACGCAACTTTAGATTATATATAAATTGTTGATAAAATTAAATCTCTAATAACCATTATATCATATCACGTCAACTAATTTAGTAAATCCCTCGCCTAATATATAAAATATTTGAATCACCATACACATCATGAGAAGTAAACATCAATTTGGCAACAAATATTGTATTTTACCAATTTATCACATATTAATGACGTTGATTTTTCTCAAACAAAAATGACGTATATTGAAACCACATCATGATATCATCAAGCATATTGAATAACATATGGCAGTCTATGATAAAATTGTAGACATTCAATAAACTCAATAGATTTCTTAGTTTATGGTCTATCATATGAAACAATGAAGCCATATTTATTTAGATTTTTTTATATAAACATCGTATTATCATAATTATAATATAACATCATAATCATTTATTGTAAAATCATTTATTGTAAACTTATTTTATTATGTTTGACGAATCTAAAATTCTCCTCAATTACATCTTAAACTACTTATTTTCATGTTTGACATAGACTTGCGTTAAAATGTTTTTGATTTTCTCACTGGGTTACCATCCAAGTAGTGTAATTTCATTTATTAATGCAACTTTTTTAAAATTATTAATCAGTTGGAAATAAAAATCGAATAAATAAACCCTCATTAAGTCGGTTTACTGACATTTAATGCACTAATTGCTTTCTATATTTAAACATGCTGGGAAAAAACATACAAGACACTTCATTTATTTCGTTCTTTGACTCATACATAATAATTAACCAATTAAGTATTTTCAAGAAAAAACATATTTAAATATTATTAATCTTATGCATCAATTGTTGTACAATATGTACTAAAGGTTTTGCATTTCTTTTTTTTTTCCTTTTAATTTTTTGTTTTAAACCCAAAACTTTTACATATTTTATAATCTAACTTCTAAAAATTTTCACTTTTAACTTTAGTCTCCAATACTTTTATATTTCACAAAATTTTGATTTACGGTCTAAATTTTGAGAGTTAACACGTCGTAACGTGCACATATGGTTCAATATCGTTACATTTGTTTTTTCCCATTTAACACCTCGTCGTAACGTTTGGGTCGTAGATCGACTTAGTTGTTATTTTTAATGTTTTACGTTTCACGTGTGTGGTTCAACGTTTATCTACTTTCTGTTTAGTTTTATTTTTCGTTGTTATTATTTTTTAATACAAGTTTTTGGTGTTGACAGCAACACAGGGGGCTTAATACTAGTTCATTCTAGTTCACACGATCTAAATCTGATCTAAATCTAAAATACATCTTTTATTATATTATGTTGTTTTTTAGATTGTAGCCGGATATACTTGCTAGCTCTCTTGTCTTTGCACATTAACAAATATGTTTAAATTATCATAACCCTCTCCCTTAAGAATTTATGCTAGATCCTTTGAATAATACCATATTCATTATTATATATCTATATCTATATCATTAAACATGGTAATTTTCAGTGTATTATAATTGTTTTATGCAGTAGTTACAAGTCTTCTTTGCATGCTTTAAAATGACCCGGTGGTGAGAAACAAACCAATCACATTGTTCCACTGCGCCCTTGAGATGTGTACGTGTAATCCTGTTAGTATATGTGTTCGAAAAGACAGGTTTAAAGTTAAAAGACTGAATTTTAACATCAAAAGCTTAGTCTTTCTATAGTTGTATCTACATGTTAACACTTTTTGTAAGCGTATATGGTGTGTTTATTCCTCAATATAATATGTCACTACGGTGCTAGCATCTTGAATTCTTACTATGCCTTTCGTATAAGTCTGTTTTAAAGTCAATAATTGCTTTGAAAACAATCTTTCTATCATCTTGTCCTATCATCTAAGGACAGAGATACGATTCACCTACATCCTACCCTTCCTAAATCACATTAACAATTTTGTCATAAGTGAGATTTATCAGATTTGATTCTCCCCTAAGGATCAAATGCCAAAAGTGATTAGACCAATTTAGCATGTGATGTTATATGAATTGAAGGGTTATATGTTCCTATTTCCTGTAAAAAGCTTTTCATCAAATATTATAACTCTAGAAAATCCACCATCTCTCTCTCTTTCCTGTGTTCAGCCCCACTACTGTACATGCGCCTCCACACCCCCATCGTCAATCACCTGCTTATTCTTCTTCTTTTCTCCTCTAGGGTTTCATCATCTTCTTCATCTCATCACTTAGGGTTTCCAATCGCACAATCGATTCACTTCTAATCATCCACCGTCCTAGGGTTTTGGAAGAAGCTGGATAATCCCCTCTCTTTCATCAGAAGAATCTCCATGCGCCGCTGGTTTAGCGGCTTCGTCGATTAGCGATTCGCCGTTTCAATTTCAACGGTCGGTTTGTTTGTTTTCTTGTTTGTTGGTTGGTTGTATCTAGGGCTCAGGGTTTGGTTGTTGGCTTTCGATTTGAATGGCATTGGGAGATTTGATGGAGTCTAGGTTTTCACGGTCGCAGGCGTCAATGGTGGCCGCGGTGTCTAGTCACCTCGATCGGTACTCGAATTCGCACCATTCGGATTTGAATCACACGGTTGTTGTTCATGATGTTGTGGTGGATGTTAATAGGGGGAGGGATTCTTCTTCTGATTCGGTAGCTGGAGCGCAGAGTCGGGAGAGTTATAGTAATATGGATAGGGAGGATTCGGAGACTGTTGGTAGTAGTACTAGTGGTGGAGGTGGGAATGGTAATGCGGTGGTTAGTGGAATTCCAGCTACTAGTATGGCCTATTTGCCGCAAAATGTTGTTTGACTGAGCTTCGACATGATGCGTTTGAGGCGTGCACCGCGTCTGGTCCGGCTGAAAGCGGGTTGGTCTCGAAATGGAGGCCTAAGGACCGGGTAATTTGTTAGTTTTTTGGTTGCTTAGGAGTTACTTTTCTGCTATACATATGTGTTGTTTGCCAGATATACTGTAGTTCCCAGTTACTTGTGTCAATGGTTATGTACTTATGTATGCTATTAGTGTTGGATTTGGATGTTTGGCAAAAGTGGTTTCATTTTGTTAGCTAGGATTCCCATGATTATATAGTTGTCTTTAGATATTTCTTGAAGATTTTGTCTTTGTAATGCTTATCCGAGCAAGTTTTTCCTGGTGCTGCTGCTGTAATGATGGGGATTCTATGGTCTAAGGCTGAAATGTTCAGTTTATATGTTCGATAACAGAAATCTTATTCTTTTGATACTTGCAATGAGTGTGTACTCATGTGATCAGTTATGTTCATATTATTAGTTGTTGCACTGGGGGGTAGTATGGGAATTGTTGCCTCATTTGTTTGATTTAGTTATGGGTATGTTCATGAGTGACGCGTGAGATGATGTCCCATAATATTAAGTTTTTGCCAATGATACCATGTTGGTAAATGAGAGATGTTAATTGTAGAAATGAAGGTTATGGAGAAACTCCTTGGGATCTAAATATGCTACATTAAGTCAAACTAAAATGGTAAAATGAGAAATAACAAACATGTGACTTTTTGGTGTGAATGCCTTTGAGTTCTTTTAGCTCATTTCAGTAATTCCAAGCATGGTAGAAATGACTATAGTTGCCGGAGAGGAAGAAGATAGTAATTTGTAGGTGTTATAGAAGTGCAAATTGTGCAATAATTAATTAACTTCTTTTCTAAAGGATTCTGAACTAAAAATGGATACGCGTACTTGTTTGAAAGTTCTTTGAGGAATTAGCCTGGTTATAGCTGATATAATGTGGGTTACACTTACACATTGGTGAAGATCTAGATTAGAAGAGATATATTGTGGTTTTGCTAAAATTTGAAAGTACTTTATGTAGTTGGCAAGTTGTTATTTTCTTACTGGCAGTTTAGTTACTATATTTTTTAAGTCATTGCTCTAGGATTTACTCAAATTCTAGATTATGTAATATCTACCTAGAATATAGATGTATCAAAATACACGTACAGCTCTAATGTCTTGCAGTTCCTTAAAGCAAAGGCAATATTGCCTCTTAAGGTTTAAACAACACTAGAATTGTGCAATTTTCTATATGCATGTTTTCACACAAGTAATCCTAGATTCCTAGAATATGATATGCTTGTAAATCAGTATGACTTTGATTGTATATACTATATAGTAATAAAGTAGAAAGCCTGAAGCAGTTGGAATATAAGCTGATAAAGCTTACAGTTATTTAATGTTATATTAAACTTTTGATGGAAATAATTAGAGGTTTCCCTAAAACAGCCAATCTCTTCAGCTAATGAAGTTTTCATTAAAATTACGTGCCTTATTTATTTACTTTTCTGGATTTAAATTCTTTTTCTGAACTGCAGATGAAAACAGGATGTGTAGCGCTTGTTCTATGCTTGAATATTAGCGTGGACCCACCTGATGTTATAAAGATTTCACCTTGTGCCAGAATGGAGTGCTGGATAGGTATATTTTGATGTTCATGTTCCTTCTTGTATTAGTCTTAAATGTTTATTCATTATTTGATTTCATTTCTGCATTTGGAACACCTATTTTCATATGTTTTTTCTTCTAAACTTTTGAGTTTTTTTCTTCAGCTATATAGTGCTGCAGATAGTTCAATTCAATTATATAAGTTGTCCTTAGACATCCTAATCATAGCCCTTCTATTTGGTTTTATAATGTGTTTAAAATTTTGAAAGTGTCTTACCACATGTCATTATTCAATCTATTTGGTTTCAGACCCATTCTCCATGGCACCACAAAAAGCACTTGAAACTATCGGGAAAACATTGAGCTTTCAGTATGAAAGGTGGCAACCTAAGGTGACAGATTATTGCTTCATTGAACCATTCAACACTCACAAATTTCTGTATTAGTATCATTTGAACTTAATGGAAATTGGAAACAGGCCAAATACAAGATTCAGTTAGATCCCACTGTAGAAGAAGTGAAGAAACTATGTACCACATGTCGAAAATATGCAAAATCTGAAAGGGTTTTATTTCATTATAATGGCCATGGTGTACCTAAGCCAACTGCCAATGGTGAAATCTGGTTTTTTAACAGGGTAATGTTTATTTTTCTCTTGGGAATCTTTCATGCCTTAAGTTAAAATTAATATTGCTAGACTAATTTTTTTAATGTTGTAGAGTTATACACAGTATATTCCTTTGCCTATCAGTGACCTCGATTCATGGTTGAAGACTCCATCAATATATGTTTTTGACTGTTCAGCTGCAGGGATGATAGTTAATGCCTTCATTGAGGTATAACAGTTTTATTAACTTTTGACATTTTGAATTTTTGATATCTTTAATCTTTTCTTAGTCTTAGACAAAATGTATAATTAGACCAAATATATAGCTCCAGGATTGGACTCCATCGAGTTCTTCAGGAACTTCCCCACGTGACTGTATACTACTCGCAGCTTGTGAAGCACATGAGACTTTACCACAAAGTCGTGAGTTTCCTGCTGATGTTTTTACTTCCTGCCTTACAAACACCCATCAAGATTGCTTTGAGATGGTGAATGCTCTTTCAAATCACTGTGTTGACATTAAAATATTAAAGTTAGAGGTAGCAAAATGGTGGGATTGGATGGGTGGGTGGTTTACAGGTCAAAGTGGGTTTGGGTAAAAACATGCAATTGGCCGGGATTGGTTTGGTTGGTTAGAGAGGTGGCAAATTGGGTGATTGGGTGGGTCAAGCAGGTAGGTCAAATGCTTAAAATGGGTTTGGATCAATTAGATTTTGGAGCAAGTTAAAGAGTCGGGTCAGGTTGTTGTTTTATGCTTTTGTCCAAAAATTTTCAACTTTGCTTTATACAGCCCTAAGAGACAAGAACTTTTAGGAACAAGTCCATTTAATGTCGCAATTGTACAAAAAGTTCGCTTAATGTCCCAAACTGGAAAATTCTATCTTTTAGTGACTCTTATACGCACAAATAGAGTACATTGGCTGAAACATGACTCTTATACGCACAAAAAGAGTAGATTGACTAAAACATGACAAAAGTGAAAGTACACCAGTACTATATGTAACAACCTTTTTAAATTACATGTAAGAGATAAACACTAAATCGAGTCAACTATTTATAAGTAAACAGGTCGAAATTACCGCCCGGGTAAATAAATTTCTTTCATTCTGTTACTTCATTGTATTTAAACACTGATCTTCCTATATTTTTAACTCACCAGGTTTTGCACCGTTCATTACTGCATGAGTCACTTGATGATTCACTTATAGACAGAATTCCTGGCCGCCAAACCGACCGTAAAACATTGCTTGGTGAGCTGAACTGGATATTTACTGCAGTTACAGACACAATCGCCTGGAATGTTCTGCCCCATGGTACTTATATTTGATAACAATGCTGTTATTATGCTTTTATCTCTTTCTTTCAAGGATTGAAAGTTGATATGAGCACTTGGTTTTGATAGTCTATTTCCTTTTCAGATTTATTTCAGAGGCTATTTAGGCAAGATTGTTGGTTGCGAGTTTGTTTCGGAACTTTTTACTTGCTGAGAGAATAATGCGTTCTGCAAATTGTTCACTGTTTCTTATCCAATGTTGCCGCCAACTCATCAGCATCATATGTGGTAGGCAAATGTTTTTTTTACACCGTCACTATATTACTTCATAAAAACAGGTAGCTCAGACACCTGCTTGCATGTTGGTAGTTTATTAGTTTAAGTGTGGCCTTGTATGTGCATTGCAGGGATGCATGGGATATGGCTGCTGAGATTTGTCTTTCTCAGCTTCCAACATTGCTCGAGGACCCTAATGCAGAATTTCAGGTCTGGGATTTGGATGTTTTTCACAAAATTTTCTCCAAATTATTGATAATTATTAATTGGTATTATTTTTTGCAGCCAAGTCCTTTTTTTACAGAACAACTGACAGCATTTGAGGTGTGGCTTAATCATGGGTCTGAACATAAGAAACCACCTGAGCAGTTGCCTATCGTTCTCCAGGTATCTAATTTATGCATGAATTGTGTAATTTATTGTTCAGGTTTAATAAAGTAATAGATGGAAGATAATAAATCGTTATTGTCTAGTGCCGACTTATTTAAATGTCTTGTCTTTCAGGTTTTACTCAGTCAATGCCATAGATTTCGTGCCCTTGTGCTTCTTGGAAGATTTCTTGATATGGGTTCATGGGCTGTTGATTTGGTAGGTTATTTTAGCTTCTTTTTTAAATACAAGTTCTTCACTGGGGTGCGACATGTTCTTAATGGTATGTTATAAAGATAATTTTTTCATGGTAGGCTTTGTCGGTTGGAATCTTTCCATATGTTTTGAAGCTATTGCAGACGACTACACCTGAACTTAGACAAATTCTTGTTTTCATCTGGACAAAGATCCTAGCACTTGATAAGGTAAGCTGTAATGATGGAGGGTAGGATGATTGGTTGATCTGAAACATTGTTTGTCTCAAAGTTTTAAATCTTTTTTAAACAATTAATGTGTGAATTACAGTTAAATTTATATTACTTGTATATTAATTAAATTTGTTGCTAGTAAATGATTTAGAAAGTTTCACATTAGAAGAAAATTTTTGGGGAACCTTTCAACCCATTCTTTTATTATTTTTTTTAAATTTACCTGTTAGAGAAAAAACATAATCCGGAAACCCTTACATCAGTAAACATATTGAAATTCCCGTCTTTCTATTTTTTTTCATACAGCATGATTGCGTTGACTAAGGTCAATTTTTTTTGATATGACAGTCATGCCAGGTGGATTTGGTGAAGGATGGGGGCCACATATATTTTATCAGATTTTGGATAGTGTGGAAGCATACCCTGAACAACGTGCTATGGCTGCATTTGTTTTAACAGTCATTGTTGATGGACACAGAAAGGGCCAAGAAGCTTGTATTGAAGCTAATCTTATTCATGTGTGTTTAAAACATCTTCAAGGTGGTTCAACCCCCAATGACACTCAAACCGAACCACTTTTTCTACAGTGGTTATGTCTTTGTTTGGGAAAACTTTGGGAAGATTTCACAGAAGCACAAATTATAGGCCTGCAATCTAATGCTCCTACTGTATTTTCACTTCTACTTTCGGAGCCCCAACCTGAGGTTTATTAATCATTACACTTTCTGGATAAGATTTTTTGTCACAAAATAGCAATTTAGGTGGCATTTGGTTTGCATCTGGCTATCACTGTGTATGGGTTTAATAAACGATGGAATAGGAATGGGGATGGGTTTTTAAACTCAGCCCTTTAGGTTGGTACGGACCATGGAGGACACACACTTTTATGGCTAACTACCTCATTTTTTTAACCCATGACCTTGAATTAAACATGCTAAAACAATACAAAATTCATGACTCGACCCCAAATCCTCAAACCAAACAACCCCGTACTTTTTCTTGTGTTTCATTTTGCAGTACTCATTTAAGTACCATTTTAGTTATACAAGTTTATAAAAAACATGCCAATTTAGTCATTTGGTACGTGGTAAGTGGTAACTTGTTATTCTAGTTTTTAGTGACTTTTATGAAATTAGATATTTTATCTTTTAATGACATGTGAGTAATGCTTATAGAAAAGCACATTTGGACTGCTAAGTTATGTGGTAATCGAATGACTTAATTGGAATGGTTTTTACAAGCTTCAATGGCTAAAATGACATGAAATAAGTACAAGTACTAAAATGTAACATTATAAAAAGTACAATGCTGTTTTATGACAGAAACACTTCAATAATTTGAGTTGGTGTTTTTTTTTTCCTGTTAACAGTTAAGAAAAAACGATGTTTTCAGGTCAGAGCTTCTGCTGTATTTGCATTGGGCACTTTACTTGATGTCGGATTTGATTCATCTAGGGAAGTTGGAGATGATGAACGTGATGATGATGAAAAAGTTGGGGCTGAAATTAGTATTGTTAAGAACCTTTTGAGTGTTGTTTCAGATGGAAGTCCATTAGTTAGGGCTGAGCTGGCAGTAGGTATGTTTTGTTGTTTGTACTAACCTTTTGGAGGTCATAAATCAGGGAGGTGATTTGTACACGACTTTTTCTCTCCCTATATACTGTACCAAAAATTTAACCATTTTGCCATTACATCCTGCTCTTCTACCTTCTCATGGTGTAAGGGCAAAATGGTCAAAACTCTTTTCTGGTGGTGGAATGAATATGAGAGTTGGTGTATGTATCATCTCTTCATAGGTTAAGGTTAACCACTATAATGATGAATATAAGATGAAAATATTTTATTGTTGTTAGCATTGTACATGCTAAGTTGAGTTTAGTTACTTCCTCAATTTGTGATATTTACTCTATTTGTTTTGGATGAACATTAATTACTTTTTAAAGTGAATTTACAGCTCTTGCGCGGTTTGCGTTTGGCCACAACCGAAACCTGAAATCTATAGCTGCTGCAGGTTGGAAACCACAGCCTAACTCTGTGCTGAGTTCTTTTCCTTTTACAGTCAGGAATTCAGTTAGTGGTTATAATACTCCTACCCAACATTCTCAAATTGGCCCGTTGTCTCGGATTGGCGGTGACAGCCAATCAGCTACTAGAGATGGGCGGGTTTCCTCCAGCAGCCCGCTTGCTACTTCTAGCATTATGCATGGGTCACCACTATCTGATGACTCATCACAACACTCAGATCCCGGCGTGCTAAATGATTGCATCACAAATGGGGTGGTTAATCATGCAAAGCCTAGACAGTTAGACAACGGTTTGTATACACAATGTGTATCTGCCATGTGTACATTAGCAAAAGACCCATCACCACGGATTTCGAGTTTGGGTCGACGGGTTCTTTCTATTATTGGAATTGAACCAGTGGTGACAAAGTCTGCTAAAGCCACCATCACTGGCGGTGTACGTGTGGGAGAATCTTCAACCACCACCAGTAGCCTCGCTGGATTAGCCCGTTCATCTTCTTGGTTTGATATGAATGGAGGTACCTTTCTTCTAATGTTATTTGTTACACATCCCCTCATTAAAATCATAATTTCTTGTGTTTGAATGTGTGTTTTGATAGTGATTATTTGATTATAAATCATCGAAATCAGATAATCACTTGTCGTTAGTTAAACTGTTGAACTAGTTTTCTGTAGTGATACAGCCTTTTGAAGTTGTAATAATCTGTTGTTCAAGTATTTAGAAAATTCATTATTAAAAAATTAACAGACAAGAACGATTACGTCTTTAAAGGTCATTTCTGTGAGAAATGTATAGACGGTGTGTTAAATAGAAATAAGAGTATTCTATATTAGGTCAAAAGAAGAGATAAATAAATAATTTATATATTACCCTTAGATGATCAGTTTTGTTGCAACTTTATGGAACTGATTATCCAAAATGGATTAATTTTATACATGTTCATCAAAAAGTTCAGAATATATTCTTCTTAATCTCTCTTATAATAATTACCCTTTCAAAACATGAAAAATATTGCATTTACCCACTCTAATAAGTTACTTATAAGTTATAACAGTCTGTTTCACTAACAAAACGGAAAATATTGTTTTCTTTGTTTATTCAGCTAAACTTGTTTTATTTGCTATGGAATGGGTGATAACCATATTTGTCCAAGCTTTAACTTTAAGTTGCTACAATTATAAGTCCCGCTAATCAGTCTTAAATAGTGTTTTACCAGCTTCCAAATTTTCTTTCAGACGCATATTTTTGTGTGTGCTAGGAACAGGTCATCCGTTGACTTTTAGAACGCCTCCTGTTAGCCCTCCAAGACCAAATTATTTGACTGGAATGCGAAGGGTCTGTTCTCTTGAGTTTAGACCACATTTAATGGACTCAGGGCTAGCCGACCCGCTTTTGGGTTCACATGGCGTTCCCAGTTCATCAGACCGCAGTTTTCTTCCCCAATCAACCATCTACAACTGGAGCTGCAGTCATTTTTCGAAACCACTTCTTACAGCAACCGATGACACTGATGAAATTGCAGTTAAACGTGAAGAAAGGGAAACAATTGTCTTTGAACAAATTACAAAATGCCAACGTTCTTGTGAGTCCCCCACGATAAATAACTGTCGTTTCCTTCCTTCAGTTGACTTTATGGTTTATATTAATAAATGTATCACATACGTTTTTCAGCTGGTACTAATCTTCATAATCCAATTGCTCGATGGGATACAAAATTTGAGAGTGGTGCTAGAACATCTTTGCTACAGCCTTTTTCGCCAATAGTGGTTGCTGCAGATGAGGGTGAATGTATAAGGTATGCTAGCGTTATTTTCTTTATGTTTCTAATACTTGGATTGCTCTTTGTCGTTGGCATGCTTTTTCTCTAGAATAAATTAAGGGGTATTGGTATTTAACATGATATCAAAATATAACATATTTTCAAAGGGCAGAATAAAGTGAAACGAAAGCACTAGACCTCTCAAACTTAACTCTATGAGATGGTTTTGTTTCTTAATATAAAGTCTCATCTTTGTTATGTGATAACAAGCATGAATAATCATGAGTACGAGTGAAACACATGAAATCAAATGTGTTAAGATATTTGATTTTAAAAGTAGTGAAATACTATAAGGTTTTAAGTAATAATTAGTATTTCATTCTATAGATTAAAGATTGAACACATGAATAATTAGAAGCCAAATCCTAAGACCTTTATAATTTTTAATTTATTCTAATGATCAATGTAAGTTTATAAAAACGTAGTTATCTAATTACAAAGTAAAACCTCTAAGTTATTTAGAAATTAGGATAATCAAGAAACTCTAGTAATTTGCAATCTAAGTTTTAACACTTGCCTAGATTAGTTGTTGTAGTGTTGGCTTTATGACCGCATAGATGTGGTTATTTTATAATTGTATGGAAATGTTTGGAATTTTAGCCTAAATTGTAAGCCTGACACAGGGTTCCTTTCTGTTACCAACTTACCAATTGGTCATATTAGCACACTAAGCTTTGGCCTTGAAATCTCTCTTTTACCCTTGTGGGATTGGTCTGCACCCAACAATTTTTTCCTTAATCCAATGATCACACTAGTACACTAGTAGCCCTCCCCTTCAACGGATGCTGTCAGCTGAGCCATTTGATTCTCATGTGGACTTGATGAAGTCAACAAGTGGTATTAGACTTTAGAGCCATCTGTTAGCCTAGTTGTGATATAGATGGCGCAAGTTTAAATCGAAGAATGCTATCTACACCACAACTGGGCAAAATCTTGGCTCTAACAACGCTTGCCACACCTCCTCATCCCAATACATCAGCCTCTTCAACCCAACACATAAGCCTTAATTCCATTCTAAAGGGTTACGAATTACATCTCTTTAGAGCAAGTACTCGACTATTGATTTTGTATATATAGGTAATTAAGAAATAAAATATATTTTTTGTAACTGGTTATAGAAACCAGGCAAATCACCCCGGGAGCACGGATACATTGTAACTAACGTCTTAGGCAAACATTCCTCTTTTTTCTTCTTCTTTTGGAGGAATGCATATCTTCTAACAAGAGTTGAAGTCGGTGAGGGTCGAACCTGGGACAACTTCTTGGAGATATACTATCATGTCGACCTTCCACTCGGCCATCCTTATGATTGCTAATTATACTTTTATTCATTATTCTTATCTTCTTCTAATCTTGACAATCAAACTTTTGAGAATCCATCTGGAGATGGCTCCACTATGACATCTTTCAAGTAACTTTTATCATTATAATTTGTAAGGCTATTATGGTGGAATTGGGGTTCAAGTTAAAAAATAAATACATTTAGAGTGCTTATGTGATGTGTGATGTATGCAATATAATCTGGCTATTTTGCTTATGAATATGCATGTGCATAAAAAATAACTCTTATGTGATGTGTGCTTATGTGATGTATACACTACAATTTGGTTGTTATCGACGTCGAGTCGGGGGTCTCTTTGGAAGCAGTCTCTCTGTCTCCCAAGATAGAGGAAAGACTGACCACCACCTACCCCTCCCAGACCCTACTTCCAGTGGGACATATTTGTTTGTTTGTTTATTTAGAGTGGCAAATTGTAATAATTCTATTACATTTCTTTTCTTTTATTTTAATCTAAGTCATCATTTTTTTTGTTGGCTTTTGTAATAGTTTTATTTTAATTACGGTTCTTAAATAGATCATTTTTGTTATTTACTATTTCACATTCTTTTTTATTGTTTGTGTGTGTGTATATATATCAGTGGCTGTGCGTTTAATTATGTGTTTTTGTGTTCATCTCTTTTGTATGTATGTGTGTGCTTATACCTAAGAGGGGGACTAGGTTTCACGATATCTAGGTTTTCTTGAAAATGTTCCAAATACTTGGCAAGCTGAGTTGGGCATATCGACTATACATATTATGCTTTCTTTCTTCCATATTGTATATTTTGATATCTTAAAAGCATTAATTCAGATAGCAACAAATTTTTTAAGCTGATAAATTTTTTAGTTTACTTATTATGTCCATGAATTATGATTAGTTGAAGTTAGAGTATGTTTCAGTAACATGTACTCCCTTTATAATAAAAAATGACTTTGGTTTCGGTAACTTAGTTTAAGTTAATTTCTTCCCTTTTCTAATTAGTACCATATTACTGCTTACTTTACTTTGTCAAGTATAGTAATTGAATCAGGCTTATTATTGGGGTTAATTATCTTTCTTTTATTATGATGTTATAATGTTACTACATACAGTGTGTCAGTGTTATATTCTTCCTATTTGTATGCATGTTCCATAAAGGGTATGGTTTCTGGTAAGTGAGAGTGAAAAATCATTCATTAACACGTAAGCGCCGCATAAACTAGCCCCTCACTCGATCAAGGGTGGATGGTGAGTGAGATTTTACCCAATTTATTTTTTAAAATCTTTTATATAATTAGTAGTTATTGTTTTAAAACAATTATTAAGGAATAAAAATGCTAAATAAGTTTAATAAAAATATTACATAATTAAATAACATTACGTTATAAAAATCTAATCGTCATACCATCCATGTAGAAAAGTGAGTGAATTTGTGTGGGAAAATAACAAAAATGTTGGTGTATTTATTGGGTTAAAATTGAAAAAAATAATTAAATATGTTACACTTCTTTACAGTGTGTCAAAATATGACATAGGAAACTAGAATTTTACATCATTCTCTTGCAGCATGTATTACTATTCTACTTTCTAAGTTTGATAATCCTCTTTTTTCCCAAAGAATATTTACTGATTTTGTGGTCTTCTTTCTTTCTAGGATATGGAATTATGAGGAAGCAACATTATTGAACAGTTTTAATAATCATGATTATCCTGATAAAGGGATATCAAAACTTTGTTTGGTGAATGAGCTCTATGAAAGCTTGCTACTTGTAGCCTCAAGTAAGTTTCCCATGTCTATATTCATGCTAACTCGTTTTGTCTTCCATATATTAATGGTTTTATTGAAGTTATTTGGTTAAATCTATGCAGGTGATGGAAATGTACGAATATGGAAAGATTACACTTCGAAGGGCAAACAAAAACTTGTAACTGCTTTTTCTTCTATTCATGGTCACAGACCTGGTGTCAGGAGTGTTAGTGCTGTAGTTGATTGGCAGCAGCAGTCTGGCTATATGGTAATCATTTATTTAAGAACATTAGAATATGATTTAAATAATATATTTCTTTCTAATCATATTCATAAGAGTTACCCATTTATGGTTGCAGTATGCATCTGGTGAAATTTCATCAACCATGGTATGGGACCTGGATAAAGAGCAACTTCTAACCTCTATTCCTCTTGCATCAGATTGCACCATTTCAGCACTGGTACTGTGGTGCATCTATATCATATTTAAATATGTTTTCTTGTGTCTAAACTTCATAGAAAGTTTTTGTCATGTATAATTTAGTATTTCAGTAATTTCCTGTTTTCTGATTTTAGGCTGCTTCTCAAGTTCATGGGGGTCAATATGCAGCTGGCTTTGTGGACGGCTCTGTCAGATTATATGATATTAGAACCCCTGATGGGTAATGATATGATTATTTTCCTAGTTTGTAAACATATACAAAGTAAAAATTTGGTGCCTTTTGTTTTTATACAATTAATTTGCTAATTTCTATCTTAATTTGCTTGATTCAGGCTTGTTTGTGTTACACAACCCACACTCGTAGAGTAGAACGAGCTGGTGGTATAGAACGAGTTGTGGGAATTGGATTTCAACCTGGACTTGATCCAGCAAAGGTAAAAGGAAGCAACTTGCTACTTTTTTATTTGTTTATTGTGAAGCTAATTTTCAATCTTTTTAGAAGACATTTTGGATCTAATGTGGTCTTGATGTGTGTTGTAAATATGTTTTGGGTTTGATTCCAATTCTTTGCTTCATTTTTTATTTTATTAAAGTAGTTCTTGAAGAACAAGATATTTTTGTGAACACCAAATTTATAAAAAAATTACATGTAAAGAATTTCTCGGTTTTGAACCAAGCCCATTTGAGCCGTTTACCAGTCCACCCATTTCGTGGCCTCTATATTTTTATTTTATCTTTTTGAAAAAAATAATCACCACCTTCACCTCTTATCTTTATTTTAGATTGTGAGTGCATCTCAAGCAGGAGACATTCAGTTTTTGGATATCAGAAATCAAAGTGATGCCTACTTGACCATAGATGCACACCGTGGCTCATTAACCGCGTTAGCCATACATCGGCACGCACCACTTATAGCCAGTGGCTCAGCGAAACAACTCATAAAAGTCTTCAATCTCGAAGGTGAACAATTGGGGACCATTCGCTACTCACCAACGTTCATGGCCCAAAAAATCGGGTCTGTTAGCTGTCTAGCTTTTCACCCTTATCAAATACTACTAGCAGCCGGTGCTGCTGATTCCTGTGTTTCCATATATGCCGATGAAATCCTGCCACCTAGATAAATCCACACACATTCTGGTCTAAATACAGCCTGGTTATCATACACTAATTAAAAAGCAGCGCAAACGGGCTCGTGGGGTGTGTTCGAAAGATGCAATACATTCGTTTAAGCCTCCTGGGTAAAAGAAGGCTGTTGGTGAATCTGGAAAGACAGAAGTATATCTGGTGGAGGCTTTCAGCAAATAATTTGATGATACATAGGTATAAAAAATGTTGTAAATATTTCATTTTCTTTTGTGTAGTGTGTGCTTTTATGCTTTTATTAGTCTTGTTTTCTCTAATTTGTAAAAAGATGTACCATCCGTTTCCTCATGTAAAATCTTTGCATTTATATGTACTTGGAAATTCCTTGTGAAGTTGTGATTAAGTTGAAGCCTTTTGACTTTGTTGCTATTTTAATGATGAGCAATTCTTGTCATACTTTTGAAACTTTCCTAATTATTAAAAAGTCTTATAAAAAGGGACCCGTAGAATCAGGAGGTTCACTCTCCGGGTTTTGTGGGTTTTAGGTCAATTGGTGAGCTAAACCGATAGTAACGGTTTTTGATTGAGAAAACCCAAAAGTCCAAAACGAAACGCATACCAGGTAAAAACAAACTGGATGATTGTATTATCTTCTTCAATTTGTCCCCTTTTCTGACTATCAGATTATGATCACTTTGTTGTTGTTTGATATAACTGAACTTAAATGGGACTGCAAATTGTCAACTGTGTGATATTCATTGTTTTGAAGGCCGGATAAGATAGGTCGGTCCAACCGATCCGACCGAGTATCTGAGGGGTGGTCGAACCTGTTCGCAACAATATGTTGAATATAATATTATTGTTAAGTTATATATATAACTATAAAATACACAAACTATATATATAATATCATATATATAATTATGAAATCATCTGGTTCTTAAATGCGGTCCGACCGGTCAGACCACCGAACCAGGAAGACGTCCGGTTCGACGTCCTATATGGTTTTGAAAACATTGGTGATATTTATTCACATAGGCCTCCCCTTTACAGTGTCCTCTGTTCATAACACTCGGAGGATTGTTAAGCCTACTCATTCTTTTTTGATTATTGAAGTAAATCATTCAAACATAAAACATACTTTATTGAAATTTATACGAAGGTATGGAAATATAGAATCATACATATTCAGTCAACATAACCATAATCATAATCATATTCAATGCATCTCATTGATAGCAAAACTTCTGACAAAAATATTCACTGTGGATGATTTTCATAATATTTGGTTACATCACTTCCTAGCACCTAGCATATTTGGTCCAGAAGTCCCTGATGCGCCATTAGTCCTCAGATTACCAAGAACATTGAGATCTTCAAACAGTCTATAAGAAGGAACGTATTGGTTTGAACCTGCACCACTTCCAGAACCGTTGTTATAGTATGATGACGGTGAATGATTAGAAGCATACGGGTTGCAGTAATATCCAGGTGTTGGCGCCCATGGGGGTGGAATGTAGTTGGATTGCTGTTGAACCGTTTGAAACTGTGGTTGTGGGTCATATTCAAGCTGTGGTTGCGTCTGAGCCCATGGTACCACGTAGCTGCTCATTGGCGGTTGAACCTGTGGTTGGTTTTCCGCAGTGGTTGAACCGTTAGAAGGGCTGGCTGGTGACAGTGCAAGGCTTAAAAGGTCAATCATATCTTCTTCTGCAGTTTTTTTATTGTCTGGAGGCTGTGGGTCTGATGGAACTAGAGCCATAGTCAATGACGGATCGGACACGACCTTTTTGTCCTCTTGAGATGCAACTGTCTGTGTTTCAAAGCACCTGCAAATATGAACCACACGACCCGACCCGAATTAACAATCTTGTTGCCTATAATAATAATGGTTCAAAAACTAACCTGCTACTTATTGGAGAAGAAATGTTAGCTTTTTCTTCATGTATTTCTTTACTTGTAGAAGAAGTAACTGGTGCAGAGGCTGCAACAGTTGGTTTCTGGTTGACTTCTTTACCCTCCACGTGTGTGGCACGTGGGCGCTGAGTCATCAAACCCGGTGGTTTAACAGGAAGCGGAGAACCAGAGGCAATAGCATCATATTTCTCGATGACATACTGCACGGCATCGTTGAATTCAATCCCATGATTAAGAGTCCGTTCATCACTGCCACAAACATGATGTTATTAAGGTTTATTCCCTCTGAAAAGTAGCTTAGTTTGTTCATGATTCACGAGAGAAACATACGTCGTTGAAGATAGTGTATACCCCAATCTCTTCTGGTTCGATCGACATTGGTTATAAAGATCAGTCGTAACCTCGTCTTTTACAGCCTGCACCAGATTAATACAGGTAGAATGGTGACAGTTTCGACCCATGTACTTATAACGGGTAAGAAGAAAACAAGTCAAACGGGTTAAAAATGATCGTGTTTATTAAAAACGTATGAAAAAGTTTGTGCACATGGGCCGGTCCGGGCCTTCTTGTACCAATCGTTTTTTACTTTTACTAAAAGTTTACCCATTTTGACCCGTTAGTGGCTCGTTTTACCAACTCTAGTAGCTAGGATATTTATGTAGAGGTCAATGACAGATAAATGAATTTGCAATGGTTAACCATACCTTACGGTCTTTTGGGTTGACTGCTCTTAACATTTCAGATAAGAGATCCAAAACGTCCCACATAGACTCCAAAGTCGACAAACTATCGAGACAAATTAGCAGTTTTAGCATGAACTCATTTTGGCCGTTATCCAACCCAACTTAATCAGCCTGTTTACATACCTCAGACTGTCGTCGGGTTCATGTCTTGTCGAGGAACTGGCCCCAGCTTGGTGGTATCTGTAGCTGACCGGGGGCGTGATGACAGGAGGCGTATTTGGTGACCTGTTGGGAAATTCAACCCCACAGCGCTGTTCCCATGAACATAGATTAACAAGAACATATATTAACCAACTGTAAAAAACTAATGCACCTCGAGTGTCGTATATACTTACCCTTAGTTCTTCATAAGCGCGATAATATTGAGCAGTTATTTTTCCTCCTCGACCCGCAAATGCTTCTTGCCAAGTATCTATTAGTGCCAAGATTTTCTCCCTTACACGCATATGCGTCTGTAAAAACAGGTTTCCTGTCAATTTTCCAATACATTTACATAGATTCACGACTGGTGAACCTATATACTTGGTAGATTCGACTCTGTGAGAGTAATATTATATTACTGTCTAAGAGTCGAATCTAAGATGTTTTTTTTAAAAGAAAATCTTTTTAGTATGATAATAAAAGGAGAACAAGGAAACCTTTTTCTTGACAATCTTGATCATCTCTTGAAGTATTTTCCTCTCAGCGATTTGGGAATGAACGTTTTCGCTACAGTTTTTCGCGATGGTTTCCAAAAGCTACACGACCGCGAAGTTAGAAAGAAGTGTAATACGATCCACTTAATCATTAGTGGTAAAAGTAAGTTTTATAAAACATGAGATACCGTTAAAGATAGTAGCTGCACATTTGGATTTTTGTGTTGCAATCTACCTCTCACAGCTTTTATATAGTCTTTTGCAAGCCTGAGATCATACACGATTAGAACTCAAGACATTTAGACTATTTTTCCACTGTTTTTGCTAGCAAACATCGATTAAATCATACTTGACATACATATTATATGTCAGATCAGATTATTTTTAAAAATTCCGGTTACACATTTCATCAGATGATTGATGTGTCTCTTTACGTTGACCATTTCAACGGCTAAAAATGTTCGTGAAATGATTTCATTCGCATCTGAATGAGTTAAGTTATGATGGTTTGACGGTCACAAGTGTCCAGTTTTATATCGGTGGTACCCAATGTCATATAATCATCTCTTTTGTCGAAACATACAACATATTCTTCCATTAAAATTTGAAGATCTAAATTCATTTGATCTATTAGAAGTTAACTATTACTAAGCAACATGCAAGAAACCTAAGAATCTAACAAAACACATACCAAAACTCAAAAACATGTTTATTTACATATAATTAACCAAAACCAAAACCACACATTGATGATTTAGATCATAGGACATAGATAGCGTACCAAGGTTTAGAATTAATGGTGTCACAAATTGCAATATTGATTCGCCAATCAGGACTATTTAAGAACTCGCTCGTGGCCTTGTCAACTCGCGTATAAGCATTAGCGACCGGTGGTGGTGGTGCAAATGGTAGCATTGGCATCATCTTGCCTAGATCAAGTTATCGTTTTAGATTACAATTTTTCTCAACGAATATTGTTAAAACATAAATCAAACACAAGTTGAGTGTTTATATGAATAGGGATATTGAAAATGGTCGATTTTCATGGGAGAAAAAAACGGATGTATAACATTTTTTCAGTGGTTGATAAACTTTTTTACATTGGTTTTTATATGTTCATATTTCTTAATCTCACATGCTTGTATTCGGGACTCTTCAAAATTTTCTTTTATGTTTGGTATTTTACATGCTACTTATAGGAAGTATAAATACTATCATGTAAAAGTGTTTACATTCAAAATGACACAAACAATATAATACAAGTATACAGCATTTGAAATTCAGGTATACATATAATCAACATACATTATAACATTAACAATCTATAATACAGTTGTTTAAATATTTTTCATTGTTGACCAGCCCCCTGCTTCTTCAATTCATTGATTTCGTGTAGGATCACAACAAGTGCAACAATGAAGGCATAGTCGATGTTAGGATAAACCGTCACACTAAATGTATCCTTTCCAAGCGCAATACTTCCAACTGTGTGCTTCTTGTGCATCTGCATTCATTTTTGTAGTCATATTTAACACACTTTTTTCTATAAAGTACTAAAACCCGACCCAACTTAACCTAACCGTTTTGATTACGTTAGAACAACGTCCTTAAGATCAAAAAAATGGTTTATCAGTTTACCTGAGCAATGATGGTGGTGCCATCTCCAGCGTAAATGGTGCACGATCGGTCAAACCAACTGCCTTTGACTTTGAAGTCAAAAGCATTTTCGTGTTCGTTATGCGCGAGGAACACATCGAGTGACGTCTTCAACTGGATCAAAGACGACTGTTTAGCGCTGAATATGATATCTTTTGAATCAGAACTATCTCCCTTGAAGACTACCCATCTATGGTGCATACTCATCAGCTGTTCAAAACATCAATAACAAACAAACAGACGCCAGTTTCGTTAGCAATCGGTTAGATCATTCAAATTGATCATCAATGAAGCTCCAGATGGTAATTCACTAATTTTCCTACTCTAATGTAGAAATCGACCATTTACATTCTGTAATTTGGTATAATTGAGAGATTAACATGAAGTTGATGGATTGTTTCGTCAATATTAGTTAATTACTTGCCCTAAATTCTATTTTGAGGTATGCAAACGTCGATTTCAACCTAAAAATCGCCAACAGTCAACTGAATGTGCTGATTTTGGTTCTAGCATCAAATTCCTCATCAAAATCAACGAATTCTGAAATTATCATATCAGTTCTATCAATTTGATCGACCTATTAATGTTTCAACCTAAAATTGTTAACAATCAACTGATTGTGGTTCTAACATCAATCGCCTCATTAAAATTAATGAATTATGAGATTATCATATTAGTTCTATCATGTTGATATTCCTATTAATAATGTTTTAACCTAACTGATTGTACAGATTGTGTTTCAAACATCAATCACCTCAACAAAATCAACCAACGAATTCTGAAATTATCATACCAGTTGTATCGTTTTGATCCACCTATAAATGTAATAATGTTTCAACGTAACTGATTGTGTTTCTAACATCAATTTCGTCATCAAAATCAACGAATTTTGAACTGATCACATCAGTAGTATGAATTCCATCCAACTATCATCTCAGGATCTAACAAACAATTACTCTAATAAAAATAAATAAAAAGACAACATAATCAGAAGCGTGAAAGGAGACCTTTCTTTGAAAGGAGAGGATGGGATTATCAGCAGCATCAAGCAAAAGTCGACGACCATGGAGGCTAATGAGCTTGCCTTTGACTTTGAACATAACGTTGCCGTTAACATCGGTGACGCCGAAGTTGCCGTCGGAGAGAGCCAATAGTTTCTTGACGATAATAAGATCCACCGGATACTGAGCCACAAAGTTAGGGCTGACGACGGTCATCGGAGTCGCCGTTTGTGCCTGATGGTAGCTTGTTTGGGCCATTGTAGAGATGAATTGTGTGAATTGTGATGATGGTGGTGGTGGGAATTTGAGTTTAAATTGAGACATTATATGTTTCATGACGTGTTGAATATATCTTACTCGTTTTTCAACTGTTTGAATTTTCTCTTTATGGTCTTTTTTTTTTTTTTTTAACTCTTTATTTGTGGGGAAACACTACGCGTTGTCTAAAATTATTAGTTTTGGTCATGTTTCGTAAATCAATTTTTGGATTAACTTTTGATTTATTAATTTTTAAAAAGTTAATAAGTATGTTTAAAAAAAAATTAAAAAGTTAATTTTAAATGGATAATAAGTTACTTTTGATAAAATAAGGAATTTTAAACATGTGCTTTGATTGAAGGTAAATCTTTTAACTATTAGACTTACACTGCGTTTTCTAATTTAATAAGCTAAAAAAAAAAAGAAGTGTTAGGAAACTAATAAGAGAAGAAAAATATAGAGAAAGTAAATTGAGGAGAGAAAGAAAAAGAGGGATTAAAGTAAAAACATATTATAAAGTTTAGTTTAGAGTTTAAAGGAAATAAAAACAAAATAAAAATTTTCTAGGTTTCTTTCTTTTATATATATTCCCTTTAGTTTTGAAAGGAAAGTTAGGATGAAAGATTAGTAAAAATTTATTTCTTTTCTTTACTATTTCCTTTAATTTTGAAGGAAAGTTAGGATGAAAGATTAGTAAAAAACTTTATTTCTTTTTTTCACTCTTTCATCCTTTATAAAACTCAGAAACATAAATCTTTTAAGTTTACTTAAATTTCTTTCATTAAAAAAAACCTCATAAACACAATTTTATTTTCATTTTACATCAATTTCCTTCTATTTTCCCCTTCAAATACGACTTAGGAATACAACGTTAAAGACTTCTCTTAATAGTTATGATTTAATTATTCATACTTTTGATATGCCATTCTTAAGAATGTGAACAAATCAAACGAAAACGAGTATAGTTGGTTTAAATTGATTTTTTTTTTCATGTTCACTTGCTTAAAAAACCAACGTGTTCGTATTTGCATAATAAAGAGTATATTTTGAAGATTTCAAGACGAAGATAAAACGCAAATATTTTCACCCGTCTTTCGTAGATATCACTCCAACACAGACTAATCACTAATCTATGATGATTTATTTGCACGTTTTGTAGTGATAATAATGTTTTGAAATTTCAGCTTTGCGTCATGGTAACGAGTAACGACAATAAAAAGCATAAACATGTGGCTGTTAAGTATGGGCCACTGGGCCCACCTATATTGACTATTGGGAGTTGGGAGTTGGGACTAGTCCTCAAAACCAGGCCTTAAACGGGCCATAACGAGTCCTTGGGCCTATTGGGCTTTAACTAATCTGGTTAATTTGACTTGTGAGTTGTGACAAAGATGTATCCGAAATGATATGTTGTAAAACATTACTAAAAGATGAAAAATAATTTTACAAGGAAATTAAAGAGTATTATTGATGCGTTTTATTTGAGATACAATACACTTGATGAGTTACTTCCATAGACATTATACAACTACAAATACGGCTTATTATTTAGTCTTTTACTAAACATAACACCACAATATTGAAGTTGCTACTTGGGCGCCCTCTACTTCATTTTTCGCCATCATCTTTCTCGTCGTTAATCTCATTGAGAATCGGTACGAGTGCAACAATGAACACGTAATCAACATTTGGAAATTAAAGAGTATTATTGATGTATCGACTCCAAAAGCGATGAATTGAACGGGTTGCTTCTTGCTTATCTACATTA
This sequence comes from Flaveria linearis, assembly GCA_024085815.1. Taxonomy (NCBI): domain Eukaryota; kingdom Viridiplantae; phylum Streptophyta; class Magnoliopsida; order Asterales; family Asteraceae; genus Flaveria; species Flaveria linearis. The sequence goes on from CM044007.1 coordinate 86,772,484, forward strand.
ATTATCACCATAAACCTTAGTCAGGGAATAGGGGCGAAGATGATTATGATGCATGTTGCATGAAAGTAATTAATGAAAGATTACCTCTGCAATGACAGTTGTACTCTCTCCAGCATAAACAGTACAACGTTTTTCAAACCAGTTACCTTTTTACAGTGAAGTCAGCGACATCTTGGTTTCTATTGGAGGCCAAGAATACATCAAGTGATGTCTTGATGTGTGTTCGGTTTACTTGTTTAGCAGAGAACATATGATCTCTTGGGTCTGTGCTCTCTCCTCTATAGCGTTGCCACCTTTTGCGGGCACTCGTTAGTTGAGAGAGAATATTAACTAACAAAATTATTAACATTGGTTACAACGGGCCGTTGAACGAGTTAACCTTTAATCTAAGTTAGGAGTGTCAATCGTGTCGGGTTGGTGGATTAGTTAGGAGTTCGAGTTGACAGGCTGAACGGGTAGACTCAAATACGAGTCATATATTTATTTGTGTCATATCAAACCCTAACCAAAATCTTGTCGCATTTTTAGTCGACTTGTTTAATATATATATATATATATATATATATATATATATATATATATATATATATATATATATATATTCGTGATTATGAGTAATATCTAGTGACTTGGTAACAAGGCAGACAACTAAAAACATTGTACTCGGTGTCTTTCTGATTGTTTTATCCTCTTTAATCTTATTTTCCCTTTAACAAATTCGAGTTTGTATATTTAACTCGAGCTTTAAGTAATTGATCGAATGGAAAGGGTTAGTGAATCGATAATTGGGAGTAATTGCTACTAGAAATTTCCTTATTCGGATCGGATCTGATTTCGGATAGGGTCCTGAAATTTTCAAATCCGAATAATCCGATTCGAATAATCCGAACAATCCGTTATTCGATCCAATAAACACCCCTGACTCACATTCACATTATTTAAATATTTAATATAGATAAGTCAAAGTTGTTGTACCTAAACCCAATTTTATCTCCTGTATTCTAGTTCTGTTATTTGCTTTATTTCTCCTATATATGTAATCAGCTTTGTTTAATATCAAAATACGAAAGCTTTCATCTTCCACTCTGAACCTTCATAATTGTGGTGCTGACACATGCCATACCACGTTACTCTTTTATTATAATAGTTAGATTAGATAACCCCTTCTAATTGAAACGTAGATAGAAACTCTTTAAAGACCAGAAACGGATATATTAAGTAAGTCACTATCTAATTACTTTCATGTCGTGTCAGGAATTGATTCTCTGTTTGTTTAAATGTCATGATCAAACTGACCTTTTTTTGAAGAGTGAGGATACGGTTTCCAGCAGCATCAACCAACATACGTTTACCATGAAAGCTTAATAGTTTCCCTTTGAGTTTGAACATCAAGTTACCATCAACATCAGTCACACCAAAGTTTCCGTCACAGAGAGTTAGCAGTTTCTTCCCGCTCAACATGTGAATAGGGTTTGGCAACAACGAACCCTGGGCTCACAACACATATCGGTTTACTGAGTTGTTGTGGTGAGCCACTCGTATATTGCTCGATAGCAAACCCCATTCTGATGCGTCGAGCTAGTATGGTACCGATATAACTAAATTTGTACTAACATACCTGTTTTATAGTTGATTTAAACGAATAAAGATGACGAATCCCACTTAAGGAAAATGAGCCTGGGTATCATTTGGTGGTTTGGGTATAAAAGACTACAATGGAATATTAGAATATTTATTAAGGCAATGTCAATTCAAATTAAAGGGGGTATACAACAAAAAGAATTGCATAATATAACTAAACTAGTTTTATACCCGTCCGGTGGCTGGGTTTTTTAAAATCATAATAATACAACTAATATCTTGAAATTCTAAATAAATATATTTGTTTAACATCAAAACAACTCGTTTTGTTTACAAAACGCATAATTAATAGAGTTATATTAGCCTAGTAAGAATTGAGAACATATTTTAATTGAATTCTTATGAAATTAAAAGACATAAGGTAATCTACTTCAATTTATTTTCTAATTACTAGCGAGTATTATCACTTTCACTTTATATACACTTGGCTTTTTGAAGCAGTGTTCTTCAATCAGCTGGGTGTTAAAACTTTCAGAACTTCTTCAAGAACACATGATAATCATGAGTCAAGTTGTCAATTTCACCTATTACATAAATTTGCACAAATTGAAAATAGAGAAAAAAGTGGTGTAATAGTTCATGAAGTAAGAAACGAACTATAACTTTGATCGTGAAATAAAAAGCATCATGAAGATTGATAAAAGTTCTCCTTTCGTCTTCACGAATATTTTATTAAGAGAACAAACATGCCTATTAAAAAATTTGGATCTTCAAAGACTGTGGGAGCTTTGAGACAACTGTGCGGGAGCTTTGAGACAACTGTGAAGCATACTCGTTAGTCCTGCAATCATTGGTAACTGCATATAACATAAAAAACAATATGAACTACAAAACCATACATGTTAATATACCAACCGGGAAACAATTGCGTGAGATATATAGTATATACACTTCCTATCTTGAGATTGAAGTGTGAACCTTTGCTTCCATTGTATGTGTTGTTATCGTCTAACAAATTCATCCAAAAATGATGAATAAAAATGTTTACATGTTCATATCTGAATTGGTCAATATCTACTAAAAAATTTAAACATCGAGCCAAATTTTGTACGGGTCGATCACACCCAATTTGCTATAGACAAAGCTTAATGTAATTAATCAACTTAACTAAGTTATTGGCAAAAATCATGAAGATTTTTGAGATTATTGTAGCTAATAACCAACCACATCATATAGATAACATCAGAAACTTGACAAAAACTTGATATTTCACAAATTTGAAAGCATACACCTGCAGATTACTTGATTTACATTTAATATGGTGATAAAAGCAAACAATTAAGTCATAAAAAGAACCACAAAAAAAATTACACACCTTAGGAAAGCTCCTCCAGCAACAATCTAGGCATGAGAATGAATCAAGACATTGTCATGAACATAGTAAGACGTTAGTCGTGAATGCCCAATATACTTAATTCATTTCTCGTATGCAATTACCTTCAATTCTACAATTCACACAATTACATCAAATCAACGTTATAGGTGATACATCAATTCCTCAAAATTTCACTGTTCAAGTAAATCTATAAGTGAAATCAGTCAAACTACATTGTAATTGACAGTGAATTCGATATAAAACAGAAAACAAATTTTATTTCTTATCAGTTTTGAGTATTTTATGTATAATTGCTAAAACTGGAAAAAAACAACAACCTCATGCATTGCATGTCATGAAGATCGTTGTGCAGATCGTCATCTTTTGTGAACAATACTCTGTCTTTTCTGCAAGTGAAACCTATAGGCTATAACATTTAGTAAAATTAGGAAATCAAACATCATAAACAATTATCAGATTAAAGAAATATATAATTTGGTGCTATAACTTGATCAGCTTGTAACATTCTTTTTAACACGGTGATATTTATATATTGATCCGCAAGATCCATGCACCTACCTTCATATGCCAGTCCAATAGCAGTGAACTATTCAAAAAGCAATATGCTTAATATAAATGTCCAAAAGCTTGATGCATTTTCATTAGTATATAACATATTCAGTTCAAAGAGCCATATGCTTGATGAAAGGTTCACCCATAGATTAAAAGAAACTATAAAGAACACAGAAAAGGGAGGTACTTGAGTAAGATCATGATGAACTTATTGATGACGAGCCAATGTATGAGAAAAGAAATCTGTTCCGGTAGATGACACCTAAGCTTGCATTTATAAAATTAATTGATGTGGTAGCGGTTCTATGTTAGATCCAAGATTAATCACATTGTCATCATCAACCTTTGTAGACACCACTTTATGATACATAAGCATTTAATCATCCAACTCTGCTTCAATGTTTCTTACTTATAAAGATATCCACATAAAAAGACAAAAAAATTTGTAACAAAAGTTAAGTCAAGATGTAACAATCAAGAAGGTTAATGTCATACCTAGGATCGTCTGAAAAATTTCCAATGAAATAAAGCACCAAAACTTTTAAATATAATATGAAATATTAATCCTATATATCATGAACAACTTAACAGTTACATGCTAGAAGATGCTTATAGTTTTATCAAACTCTTCCAACTTAAAACAGAGCATAACTAACCGGCTAGTATTGCAATCATGGGTGCTCTTGCTTTGTTTGTTATTACTAAAACAACAACACAACATACTTAAAATTAAAGCTAGAAAGAGCCCACACTTTTTCTCTTTGATTAGTATGTTTGCCAAGCAGGTATCTAAATTCAAGCATACGAATGAATCCAAAAAAAAAACGTGATAAAAAAGGGCCAAATGATGAACTTTAAAGAAACTAATCAAAGGTAGCATATAACTATCCACTATCATGTAATTATAAAGAGAATAAAACCGATATGTCTACATAATAATCTATAGCAGGTGTCGTGAGCCACATTGCGGAATAGAACGTGAGTGGCCGACATAACGATAGGCAATAAATGCAGACACCGAGAAGGAAACAAAGAATATGATTTTGAGGGATTCGAAAAAGCAAACCCTAGAAATAAGGATTGATGACTAAAAGAAAGCGTACCACCAAGGATGGGTAAATTACTAAATTGTAACATATAGAATAACAAATTGATGTTCTGATTTAGGGCGTAAAAAAGGATTTAGGGTCAGAATGAATGTAGAAGAGAGGCAGAACGAAGGGAAGATGATGATGTGAAGATGAAGGTGAACAGATACTTGATATATATGGTTCATCAGCGGATTTACAGGAGTTGTATGAGGAGGTTACTTGCGACGTGAGGGAGAGGAAAAAATAACTGCTTGTAACCTCCGATTAAGCTCCTCGTACAAGCAGTTCTTTAACATGGGGGAGAGGAACGTGGAGAGGGAAACCCCAAAATCCTCGCCTAACTGCCCCATCAAGCTTTAACCGTTCAATTTACACGGCTATGATTAAATGAGGAGTGTTTTAAACGGCTGAGATTTTGTAAAAAAAGATAACTATTTTCCAGCAACCATATATATATAATTTCATGTAAATGAAACATATGTCGTAAATGTAAAGATAAAATGATCATATATACATTGAATGTTTTTTTTATTTGAAGAGAATATTATCCGGACCAATATGGCCAAGAGAATATGAAAACTAACAATCCTATTTTTACATGTGTAGTAGTTATTTACTGATTTTCATTATAGTATTTAAATAACCTTTATACGAGGTAGAATTATATTATATGAAAACAATCAGAATGTTAAATAAATACATAAAATTAAAAGTATTGCCGAAAGAGGTCCGGACGTCCTGCGTTATTACGAAGGAGGTCTAAAGTTTTATCCTTAGAAAATGTAATATATCGGAATGTAGTGTATTAGCATGATAGATTTGTCGTTTTAAAAAATTAGAAGATAAAAGGATGAGAATTACACCAAAATAGTTAAATTATTGGGCTGATTCATTTGGGCCCTTTCTCCAACCCAATAAACTCCTCTTCCATTAGCAGAAACAAGGCCCGGCCCGTATTAAGAGAGTCCCTTATCCAATTCCTACGTATGATAACTACTACTGTAGAAACATGTAAAAAACACCAATTAGAAAGCGGTTAGTATTTTTATTGCGCGAATCACTTAATTTAAATTAATCGGTTATTAACTGATTATAAACCATTTATAAGGATTAAAAATTACAGATTACTAGAAATAACTTATTTTTATACCCTCTCAAACCTGGTAATAACAAAACCGGGCTATGGAATAACCGCTTTTGACCATTAACCGGTTCAGTTAGTAACCAAACCAGTTACTTTTAAATTAACCGACTTTTGCACCTCTGTTAAGCTAAAACCATATGGTTCACGATTGGGTTCAGAAAAAGTTTCTCATTTAGCGAGTCTGTTTTTTTTTTTTTTTCACCTAGACCAGATAATTACTTCATTCATATAAGAGAGCCATCAATAATATGTCTAACAGAAACTATGGTTTATGTATTATTATTAACTTTTTAATTAATGTACAATGAGTATAGGTACGAGAAAACAAATCAAATCGAAAGCTCCTACTTATGATAAATTTTGTTACAATGTATGCTACCTAATATATTCACGTTAATAGTTTCAAAAACTATCAAATAAAATGAGCTTATGTAGGTCCAATCACAAAAGTAAACAAGTCATTGCTACAACAAACAAGCTCTTTAGATTTATTAACTTCGTGAGTTGTGACCTCATTCGAGTCGCAAAACCATTGACTTTACCCTAGAATCATTTTGAACTGTCAAGATCAAACCATCGTGTTTATGTTTCCTAAAAGTTAATGTTCGGGTGTCATATATAGTGATGAAGACAACCGGGCATGATCTAATACCTCGTTAGTTTTCACATGTCTAATATAGGTGAAAAATGCGAATGCGTGTGTTTTGAGCCATTGATCGGTTAAGCACACTCAGTAATACATGCATAACTAGTTAACTACCCGTCACCAAACATGAAATCCTAACTTTAAGATTACTCATGGAACAGAAAACAAAACTGAAAAGAGCTTTAGCAACCACTTTTGATGCCTCAAAAGATGTTCAATTACCTTTTTTTGCCATATAGAGGATGCTTTATGGGTGGCAAAAGATCAAAAGTGGTGTTGTTTGTTTGCATAATGAGTTGGTGAATGCACATGACCTGCTTCCCCATCGTGCTCACCACCCACCTCGTAAATCTCATGCAATTTGCAATAGTTTACATGAATTTTGATATTAGGTTTTTTCAAATTTTATAATACAAAAAGGATATGTTTATTCAACTTATTTGTTAATCTTTATTATTTTTAGCTAGAATACTTTTTGTTACCATATGTTTTCTGTTCAAATATATATTTAATTGCAAAGTTTACTTGTTAGTACTATTCTTTACGTTTCTTAACAACTGGTTAAAGTTCTTATTAAGCAAAAAACCAGATGAACTTAGCTTTTGTATTTGTATTTGATCAAATAATTCTGTTCAAGGGTTGACTGGTTGAACGTACCCAACACAAAACAAGTATTTTTAATTACCCAAACCTGGATACGATAATTAAAAAGTATAAAATCAGCTCTAACACACAAACCCTAAACATGACTCACCCATTCGTGAGTTATATTTCTTTTGCATATATATTCACAGGTTTGACAATAAATTGGTATGCATGCACCCATTTAAGCTAAATCCAAGCCAACGAATTGAATATCATATATTCGTGTTGTGTATATACAAAATTTAACTAGCTTAATTGATTTGCTATGTAAAGGCATAATCCGTTATAAAGTTTGAGATATATATTTTTAAAAGTCTATAACTAAAATAGCAATTAATTTTTGAATTATTGTATTTTAAAAGTTGTTTTCTTTACATAATATGTAATATTATGTGCTTTGGGTTAAGCTAAAGTACCTCAAGTAAGTATTTGTGTGTTGTTCCTTGTAATTATAATTCATCTGCACAAAATAAAATGTATAGCATGATGTGTGCATAAAAAGAAGTATGAACAAAATGTATGATAGGTATTGTGCAATTGAAGTTAATTAGTAGTTCCAATGAATTTTGTTCCAACTGTATTATACTAGATAGAGATTTTCTTAATATAAGCGCTAACTTGTGCTATATTAGATCGAATTCATTGGTTTCATTGATTGTGTGCAAGATGTATCTCGTGCTAGTTAGATTTCTATGTGAAATGTGTGCCTTAAAAATTAGTATGTTTGCCTTAGGTCCACTAGTCCATGATTTTATGTGTTTGAGTGAAAATGTTAAAAGATGTTGAAATGTGAGTTAAAGCTCAAATCACGGTTATATATTGTATAGAACTATAATAACTTATGGATCTCAAACAATAACTTTAGTCTTACTTAATAGAGGTGCAATGTCCATCCACGACTGATTGCGGTTGTACGTACCATGCTCCCCAGGTTTTAAAAGCGAAGATGGAAATTAAGTGATTTGTGATCAATTCATGGTTAAATCGTGCATCGACTTGATTCCATTGCTATAAGGTTTGTTCGCCGTTTGGACCATGACCCTTCTCTTATAATGTTTCCAAACATGTTAGAAACAATATGTTGTTGATGTTTTAGGGGGTAAAATCTTTATCTGCTCATTTACTGATTTACTGTTGCTAATGAATGTGATTTCCTCTTCCTCTTCTAACTCCAGTAAATTAGTATTAATAGATATATTTACTTAAATACTTAATTGTATAGAATAAACTCCTTTATACACACTTGCAAATCAAAATAAAAAAAAGTAAAACAAAAACTTTTCTTGTCTAATCTTGTCTTGCCACATGGTAATGCAACCAATCACTATTCATCCTAGTTTCTAAACTATATATATAGAGTTAATAATGTATAATATAATATACAACATATAGTTAATAATGTATTATATAATATGTCAATTATATATAAATTTAACATTAGAGAATACACTCTTCAAGAATCCTAAAGAAAATTGCTGTACCTAATTACCTCTAATATTCACACTTAAAAGGGTGACAAAATAAGCTAAATTCCCTCAGTCAAAAGTAAAGAAATTTAAGTGCATTTATATAACTATTTATGCACATTAACAAGTATATATGAAGTTTTTTCCACCTATACAAGTGTGACATATAGATTATTATTTATAATTTAACTTATTACAGTAGACATTTATTGACGATTGTAAAGATATCAAATCAACATAAGTTTTTTATATGAATGCATGAAGTAGTACTTGCGGAAATTAAAAAGAAAAAAAATAAAATAAAATCCGTACGTATGTTACGGTGGGACTTACATCTACTGATCTACAAGATACCTGTTTGTGATGGAGTCTTCAGAGTGAAGCAATGTTGAACTTTGTTATATAACTTCGACGTTAAGGTTAAGGCGGTCATGATGGGGAAGATGGGCACATGAACCACTAACTCATTCATGTTCGTGATCATTGTTAGCACGCGTTAATAATTAGTCCGCATGCTAACTACAACCGCGAACATATTTTGAAGTAATCATAAGAGATCAAAGTGATATGATAGTTTAACTTCAATTCCATGATGATTTAGTAATGCACGTACCCTGCTTCTCCATCTTGATCATCACCTACCTCATAGATATATATGATCTTGTAGTAATCAAACTCACTATTACTTCCAGAAGCTAGCACCAGTTAACACATGAGTGAGTGAGCGAGCGAGTGTGTTTTTTTTAACTAAATACTGATGATCTAGTTACAAGCTTATTTATAACAAAAAGAATGAAGTGGTTGTGTGCAGAAGTGCGTGTGTGTGTGTGTGATGAATAAAGTTAGGTTGGGTTCCGATCCGAACAGGTTGTGAACCACTCAACTACAAGGGTCACATGGATCACCACTAACGCAAAGTTTTGACCTTTTCTATATGTAAAGTAGTAATGTTTTTACTATTGGATCGGATCGGACTAGTCTGTTGGACCACTCTATCGATTCGGGCGGAAAGCAAGTGTCTAGCCGTCTGTCTGGCCGGCTCGTATGTAGTTATGTGTCGATCTTTCAGTAGTCTCTATCGGACAAACTGGTGAGCTAGTGAATCAGACCAGATTGGTGAGGCTGAATTTCTTATTTTTTAAATTTATTTTTCCACTAAAATCTCTTTAATTTGCTGTTGATTACGTCAAAATATAAAAATTTGTTTTGGTTGTATATATATAGTTTTAATTTAATTATACTTATGATATTATTGAGTTCTTAAATCCTTAAACCGTAAAATGGATGGCTTATTATATGATTCGACTCTGAAAACATTAAACAAAGAAAGAAAGAAAAATCTAAACCAATGACTATGAAATTAACAAAAGTCTCATATTATAAATTATCTTTATATCACTAAATATATGGTTTTATAATGGTGCATGGTAAATTGATTTTACATTGATAGATATGTGAAAGATCACTCTTAATATTATTGGCGTGCAGTTTTTTATATAACATATGGCCATATAAGTATTTAAGAATGCTAAAAGAAGTTTACATACATAAACGTGTACGTATTATAATAAAACAAATTAAATATTGGAAAAAGGTCCACCAAAAAACACATGGACAAAAATAATACGTGTACAAATTCCATAAGAAGTTGGATTAATAGCATTAAAAAAATACGTGATTTATATAACTTTATTAAAGAAAGAAATTAATTAGAGCGAACCTAGAATATTTTTTTTCTCTGTGGTCGTTTTTTTTTCCGTTCTCAAATGTATTTTAACATGATGCTAGAATTTTTGGTTCGGGTTGAGTATGTCACATTAATAAAATATAGTAACATAAAACAAAAAAGATGTGAATTAATTAAAATATAATTTGTTTTATAGTAATTCTCTATAAATTTTTATTTTTAAAAACGATCTATTACATCTTCAATCAAAAACTTTTTAAATGACTATTTCTTGATGTATCAAAGGACCCCTTTTTTTAAATAACTAAATACTACTCGCAAAATCTTGTATCCGGTTTCAATTTCAAACCGACTCATTCTTTGTCTAGTTTCTTTATCAGGTTTGACCATTTGAGGGAACTTTATAGGTGAACTTTATAGGTATTACAGATGAATGACTATGGGCTAATGCAAAACAGGATTAGGCTTTCAATTGAATATAATGGGATTAGTAGATATAATACGATAAACTAATTAATTGGTGATTAGATTAATTTTACTTTGTAATTTTAACAAAAATAAATTCTTAAAATAAATTTTGGTGGGTTAAAGGTTAAAAATAATAATATCCTCTTAAAAGGCGTAAATTTTTTTTTGTAAGGGTCAACATTCAAAAACATATGGGTTCGATCAAAAATCCGGCCATACTATACGCAACGTATCAAAAAGAGGTTCTACGGGGTTAATTGACCCTTCACCACTCTTAGTCGGTCCGTCTTGCATGTAATTGATGTGATTATTAGCAACAACTACTCAGCAGTGGTAACTATACTTATCAACACTAGTGCTATCAACAACAATTAATTAATAAGCAATAGCAACTTGGTTAGCAGTACCAATGGACAAGCGTGGTAACCTGGACATCACTAGCAAGTGTCAGGTTGTTGTTAATGAAGTTATTGTTGATGTTTCCTACTATTGTCCAAATATCTAGAGATATAACCTTTAAACATCAACCATCAATGAAAATATTATAATAGTTCAACATCTGTAAAAGGACAATCTTTTTTTTTGGTATATTATTATATAATATATTCACATATTTGTTTTTGTTAATTTTCTCTTTGAATTATAAGGTTGAAAACTTGTGTACACCAACAGAAATTTCAATATAATTAAAAGCATTCTACATGTAATTAAATCTGAGACACATTCAAACATATACGAATTATAAGACCTATAATTTAGTTTATATATAGTAAAATATATTATTATATATAATATCAAGTATTCAAACGTAGGTTGATTGAGACCCAATCGGTTTATGTCTAGTGAAATGATATTTTTTACTCAAAAACCAACATATATGCATAACAAGGAAAAAAGTTTATGTGAGTTGGTGAGTGTTATTAACACTACCACTTCTCATCTCATTCACAAGAAGCCTAACTCGATGTCTCATTCACAAGGAGCCTATCGCGACGTGACACCAATACATTTACTAAGGACAAAAAGTACTATCGTTTAACTTTAAGTACAAGCAAGTTGAAACACTTGTTGAAGACATGTTATCACTTTCTTTTTCCTTTGTGTGTTTGTTTCAATTCACCATGACCTTATATATAGGATCTTCAAGATTCCCATCATCCCCATTCCCCACTCTTCAGCCCACATGATGGCTACATCCGGCTAAATAGATCCCATCAAATATCGTTAGCTAGAAACCACTTTCATGATAGAGGTAAATTTATTGTTCAATTCAGGTAATATGATTGGTATAGGTGACATGTCCCAGTCTTTTCCATAATAAAATAATAAAGTACGTCAATGCGTTGGGGATACAACATTGATCACAAAAGTAGTAGTAGAACTTTATCAAACAACTGGAAACAATGTTGGATGCAAATCTAACCGCAAATCATAAAAAGAAAGAGGTTGATGCTTATATATAATTAAGCTTTGGTTACTCAACATGGATCATATGAACAATATGTTAAATAGGCTAAGTAATTAATGATCCTATCATTGTTCAAATAATGTTGACTTGTTTAGAGAAATAAAAAAACATATGACTATATGAGTAGTCTTATTAATAGTTTTACACTTTGTATTAAGTTAATTTGGTATTTGGAATAGTCCATTAGTTTATTCAACATCATATTAACTTTAATTATAATTTTACACATTGTGAGCATTTAATATACCTACCTTGATACTTGTTAGGACATACAAGTGGTTGGTTAAAACTAGCTGAAACGCTATATATAGGCATTAGCTTTGGCGAGCTAGGATGACGAACCACGATAACCTTAGTGGATGGCTTTTTAGACATAGGATGCTATCTTTAACATGATACTTATCATTATTATGTTTTATATTTGCTTTCTAAAGATGACGAACAATTGCAAAAGTACAAATTAAACCCTAAATTAGGGCTTGTATTAGGGGATTTTGTGACCCACCATTTACTTAAAGTAATTCACAGTGTGTAATTTTATTTGCCCAACAATTTTGTATGGATGTACACACGATTAATGTATCAATCAAGTAACCCCATGATTGTATTTGGAGAACTTTAAAATATGATATTTACTTAGTTTATTTTGTTGTTTAGTTATCTTATTTTTCTTAAGAAATCATATATTATAGATATAACGCTTTATATATAGAAGAGTGTGTGGCTTTGCCAACTCTGTAATGAATTCGATCAATAAGGTTTTGAGTGAAACTAAAATGATTTTTCAAATAATTATTTTAATATTTAAAGAATTCAATTTATGCCCCTAGAAATATATATTCTAAAAAAAATTTTATTTTAAGAACAATTATTTACAAAATTGATATTAATTATAATTTTTTTGAAACTTGCTGAGATAGAATCTATGTTGTCACACCCCAACCTTGACGGCGGAATCGTCGAGGCGTGAGAGTTACGATTGTTCACAGCCACATAACGCTATTATTTGTTCCAAATATATTAATCAAGATTCAATTGTAACAACACAAGTAAACGTTTAAACAAAGATACATCCAGATCATTCGTTTATTTCTCTAAGTCCAATCCTAAGTGTGATAAGCTTCAAAGAGTAACCTGAAACATGTTAAAAATAAAAGGTCAACATAAAAATGTTGGTGAGCATTCTACAGTTTTGGATACATAAGTATATAAAAGATGGCAATTCATGTTGTAAATTAGAGAACAAGGTAACTAGGGATGTAAGACAGAATGCACAATCAAACCTTGACAAAGTTTTACAAGTCTCAAACGTTTACAAGAATATACGATTAGCTAAGTGTACTTGGATCAACCAAGCAGGCTTGTCAGGCCCATAGATCTATGACGTCGCCAGGCTAGCAATAGTTAATGATTGTACATATATTCGACATTACATGGTAGCTACAAGATTCAACTAATCACAACACACAAGTAAATTGCCATAAGTTTACAAGAATCAAACGTGTTTACAAGTGTAACGTTTATACGGTAACATGTTTCACCCAAAAGTGTGTGAAATAATAAAATGGGTATAGAAATACTCACTTGGCGATTAGGTATATATTGGATGATTAATAAGAAATAATAACGCGCGTCGTTTCAACGAATTCCTTTACAAGGTACCTAAAATGTATTTATTACAAGATTAAGTTCGGTAATAAGTTTAACCTTTAGACGTGAACTAAGGTTTTAGGATTTTTTTAGGGTTTTGTAAATTATATTTAATAAATGATTATCCACTAAATGTTATCGGTAACAATATTCTTGTGTTTTATATAAAAATACGAAATATTTATAATAGTAACGTTTAATAATTAAATAGAATACGCGTATTTTAACAATAATTTATACTTGTTATTCGACAAATAATAAATTAATAAGTTAAACAATGTTTAACATCAATTTTATAAAAAAATAATGAACTAATTACATTATTTGTTTAAAACAATATAATAAAATAAATAAATAAAAGGTTAAGATAGATTTCAGAAATTAAGTAGACGGTTTTAAAAATTTTTAATGCCAGGAAAAATATTTTTATAATTTTAGAATTTTTTTCTGAAATTTTTTAAAGGCCAAAAAGTCCAAAACAAAAATGTGGGGTTCGCGGGGTTCGAACCGGGGAGCTGTGGGATACGGGGCATGTGTGTTACCAGTGAGCTAAGGGCCGTGGCCGCGGCTTAACACAGCTTTTAAATCTTAAAAACAGACTCAACGAATCTCCTCTAAATCCAAGAACCCTAGAATCCATCGTCCCCAAATTGAAGCCTCAATTGATGTTTTTAATCAAACAATTGTTAGGGCTTTTATTCCCCTCCCAAAACCGAGTGTATAGGTATGTGGAATTACCCGTTTGATGACGATTTGGAACTGACTCAACCAAGAACAGGTCCGCGACACTCGTTTGATCGCTGGATGCTTCAAACAATGATCATAATCGAATTAAACTTGAGGGAAGCTTCGAATGATGATTACAAACAAATTCCCGTTATCAATTTTGATTAAAACTGATCGGAGATGGGATTTAAAGGGTGTTGCAGGTCCGCGAAGATGATGGTATTCGAAGGTGGTGTTTTTGGTTGTTTTGAATGAAATTGAGCATGATGGATATGTATAAATGATTAAACGATCGTAAGTGCGTGTTTACTTTTGATTATTATAAGTGTTTAGTGCGATTCGTAGCTGAAAGCGGCCGAAAGTAATGCACAGGTCGTGGGTCGGTGTGGTGGAGAAGAAAGCAGTTTGAAATAATTACAGAAATGGTCCCTGTGGTTTGAAACTTAATAGTTCAGGTTAGAAACTTAATTTTTCAGGTTTCAAAAATTACAAACTAGTCCCTGGATATTATTAGTATTATCATTATTATTGTTATTATTATTATCATTATTATTGTTATTATTATTATCATTATTATTATTATTGTTATTGTTATTATTATTATTATTATGATTATTACCACTATTATTATTATTATTATTTATTATATAATAATACTCACTATAATCTTTTAAAGGATTAAATGTCAATTTAACGTAATATGTATAAGCAACCTATAAGTTTCGTATATGACCACAATGGTTCTTAAGTTTAAACGCCTTAAATTTTTTTTTTTTTATTTAACGTAAAATACGAGATGTTACAGTCTCCCCTACTTTAAGAAATTTCGTCCCGAAATTTAATCATGAGAAATAAATTTTAAGGTTATGAGGAGACTTAAATGTCCTTTCGTGTCCACGAGTGCGCTCTTGGAAATGTTCAAATTCAATAAGTTTGACTATTATTCTTAAGTTTGTTAAGTTTCACCGTTCATAATCTTATATGTTCCTTGACAAAGTGTGCTAAGTTATTCCTTTAAAATTTTTAATTGATAAATGTTTGTATTCCAAACGGTTCAATACGGTTAAAAAGTTTTGTCATGTGTGAAACACCATACATTAGATCGATACGGGACTCGGCTTAACGAACATGAGAAATAAGTTCCGGATGTTTTTGGATGGAATTCATAAGAGCTTCTCAAGCAAGTAACTTTAACGGGTTTCTAGGTAATCGGTTCTTGTTTACTCATGTTAATGTGGGTTCAAAGTGTTATTAGTGTAACGTTGATACGAGTATCGTGTTTGTTAAGATTAAAGATTAACTTTAGTATAAGGAAATTGGTTTTCAGAATAAATGTGGTTTTGAGGGAAAGACATTCAGAAGATTTACTAGAGGTTGTTATAAGGAGTTCAAAAGGTGGTCCAAGAAATGCCACAATAATAGGAATTGCATTGATCAATGACGATAGCGTTCACGATTGGATTAAATATAAATAATTCAGAATATTGCTGATAAAGAGAAACACAAGTAGCTTTCCAAGTACGGCTTGCATACGCGGTTTATCAAACTCATAATTACAGCTGAGAAACATTCGTGTGGCTAGAAAGCCATGAACACAAATTAGTAATGTCTTTATTTGGCAGGAAGGTTGTTTAGGAAGCTATCACTACGCAACCAGGTTTTAATGATAACTCAAAATGAAAGTTGATAAGTAGGGAATAAATGGTTCCATATAGCTAGATCAAATCAAAACATGAGAATAACGGGAAAGAAATCGATTTAAGAATTTACATGCATCAAGCTTGGAATCAAAAATCAACTTAAAACAATTGGGTCTTCTTTCAAGTTCAGAGATTATGTTTTGGCTTGATAGATCAAAACACCAACATTGTTTCACCCTTCAAGTTACTACATGCTTCTCGTGTGACGACCCAAGTTTTTCCAGGTTAATCCGTTTTCTTAACCTAACCTCTCTCCATTTCGTATAGATTAATTAAAATACTACTATTAAATAATAATGATTAGTATTACAATTACAAACTAAATGTAATTAACTTGTAAATACTAACTCAGTTAATAAACTTATAATTAACTTGTAATTACTAACTCAATTAACAAAATACAATTTAGGGAAATTAGAGGGGCTTGTTATGACAAAAAGGAAAGTATAACTCCATTAAATAACCAACTCCCTCCCCCTCGTCGGTTCTCTTTAACTCCCGAAACCCTACCACCGAACCTCCATATCTGCCGTCGATCGCCTCGCTGCTTCACCCTGCTTCACATCTGCTGCCGACGACCATCCTCCTTGCACGCGTAGTGCTCTTTCGGCGGACTACTTGCGAGCAAAGATCTCTGCCGACATTCACTCGAAGATTTCCATTCGGTAGGTTTCTCGTCACATTGGTCATTCATTTATATTTTCATCGTGGTTTCGGTTTCCTCTCGGTTACTACCTCGTGATTACGGGCCTCGATTCAGGTCCGTTTGTGGTTCCGCTAGTCTCGAGGGGGTTTCGTGATCGTTGGTCGTGGTTCCTTTGTTGTGTGTGAATGTATTATTTTGTTCGGATGATCTATGTGACTTGCGTATTACTTACATATGTGCAAGTGTTCTACGTTCGTTGTAATGAGTATGCGTGTAAGTGTATGTATGCCATGTATGTGAGCCGTATGTATGTATTTTTATGTTAAGGGTTCGTTCCTTACTTGCCGGTTACGTTACGGTTCAAGTTGGTTGATTTTGTATGTACGGGTTCACGGGGGGAGCCTCGCGGTTTGTTTTGGGGTCGGCCGGGGGTTGTCTCGAGTGTAATGTGCATGCTTGTAATCTGCGATGTGAATGTGTGTGTGCTTTGCGAACGTAGCCGTGTGTGTATTTATTGTAAGTATATATATATATATGTTTCTGTTGGATGTTGATCTATATATCTATTGTAAATATATGTATTTATTGGGAGTGAAGGCTTGTGTTCCTGTTCTTCATAGATTTATTGTACGTGCAGGTAATATATATTGTACGTGCGTGTTTCGTTTGGGTCGTATTACGTTTGTGTGGTGTAAGGGATGTATTATGAATCGAATGTATTACATACTAATATGATGTTAAATAAAAATACTTTGTTATATAATGAGCACCTATAAACAATAAATTAGTCTCCGTGAGAATAATTCAGGTTTACATGGTTTTGAGTGTGCTTGTGTGTGAATGGAAAATATCGACGACCGACACCGTGACCGAAGCGTGAACGCGAAACCGTACGATTCATTGTTAATAATTAATATTTAATATTAATTATATATACATATATTGAATGATGTTCAGGTTAACCGGAAACTCTAATCTGTGTGCTTTCATTTACTGTTGCTACGCATTAAGGTGAGTTCTCAGCCCCGCTTTTAACTGTTTTCTTGGGGTGAAAGAAACGTGGAAACAAATTCATTTTCATTGATCAGTATTACTGTAATATCACTTGTTTACTAGTGTGATACCACTTAAGTCCTCATTCTCGGACCGTTAATGTATGTAGTATAGCGAGGTAATTCTGAGTAGATCTACTGGGTTTGACAAACCCCACCCGGGCTAGTCGCACTAGCACAACGTTCGTCAAACGGGTGTATAATTGACCTAATTGCTGTTGCTGTGACCTGGTATACACAGCCGAGGCGTTCATTTACATTGTCAGCTTCGGTTGCGAACTTCATACACTTAGTAACTGGTTAAGTAGACTAGCTATCTACTGATATTACTTTGTTTACTGTATCGGTTTACTTTATGTTCTATTTATCAAAACCTGTGAACTCACCAACCTTGTGTTGACACTTTAGCATGTTTCTTTCAGGTTCACAAGACGCGCACGATTAGGAGCATTCATTCATGCATTTATTATCTCACGTGACTTATTTAACATTTTTCAGTAAATTTCATTTACTCGGTTTGCGCGTGTTGCGTCATTTGAATAATTACAATTTACTATGCTTCCGCAACTTCTGTTTTGTTTATATTAAAAATTTTAGTTTTTGGTAATATAAAACTCTAAAAATAAATTATGTTTTATAATTAACGTGTCGTTTGGTGTAACTAGTGGCTGAGATCCTGGAAGTCACACGCCTAACGGTAATACCCCGTTTGTGAAAATTGAGGGTGTGACAGATTGGTATCAGAGCCATTGGTTATAGCGAACTAAATTGACATTGCATCTCATTTGCATGGCATTTAGACTATAGCCGTTGCCTTAGTTACACGCATATAGACACGTTTAGCTTTGTTAGTTGGCTTTGTTTGCATGCCTTGCTGGTTTTTGCTTGCTTGAGAACTATTTGCTTTGGCGTCTTCCTGTAAGTGTTCGTCTACAGGGATGGTGTTTTCTTATGCTATGTCTAAGGGAAAGGGCCGGTTCGTCCTGATCCCCTGTTGTTACCGCATATTCCTTAGTACGGATGACTCCGAGTTACTGTGAGTCACGAGGAGGTTAATTATGATTAATGATTCGTCGTACCTTTTACATTATACAAATTCAAATTCGGATACGAAACCGTGGGTACCTTACTTGGAGTATATCTTGCCTCTTGTTAAATGTTTTCCTCAACCGATTCTTTCGTACAACATTGATTAATCGAACCTTGATGTAATAACTACAACTTTAATACCTCTACCATTGATAAATCTCTGTACTTGACAAGGTATGTTAGCTCGGATAGGAGGAACCAGGGGGACCATGCAAAGCAAATTATCATTACGGGTGCACACGTAATTGTAATTTGTCGTGCATGAGAAGTCTGGGGAATTCAGTCGAGTGATAACGGTCATAGTCAGTACAAATTTTCATTCTTATACTTTGGGGCATGTGAGTCTTGATTCTCATAAAACTTCACCATTGATATAGAAACAAATCCTTTCATCTTTACTCGTATGGAAGTTTTCATCTATCTAGAGCCTTAATGGGATTGTACTGTGACAATAGTCCCAGTCCTTATGAGACATTATTCATTCTAGCATCTTAGCTATCGTGCAATACTAATTATTTAATATGTGCGTAGTCTTCATGAAAGTTACCTCAGAGTAGCGACACTCTATGCGCACGTATTCTTTGTTCATTGGGTCAGGTCAATGTACTGAACACAGCACCGAAGACCCAGAGGAAGAGCTAGAAGAGCAGCCAGAGGATGAGCCTGAGGATAGCACCGGATCAGTCGATCACATTGATTTCCTTCTTTATTCGTTCTATTCGTTTATCAGACTTTCATTCGTTTCACACCTGGATGGGAAGGGTTGTCCCCATCCGACTTATGTTTCTGAATTTTGATATTTGGTTTGAATTAATTGTAGACGTACTTACAATTTATTTTGCCAGAAATTAATATTTGAACATTTAGTTGTGTGTGCTAAATTCTTTAATTACTTATACTTAAATGAAGTTGATATGTTACATATTTACTTATTTTTTTGTATGTTGTGATTGTTAAGAATGTCTGGACGTGGACGTGGTAATGGTTCCATCAATATGACTCCAGCAGAATTGGACGCCCTCATAAAGCAGCATGTGGCTGATGCACTGTCGAACCACAACCCTAATTCTCAACCCGCTCCTATCGGTAAGCAAAACCCAATCCATATCTGATGTTAATGTTCTGTCAGTCTCGTAGGTTGTAGCATTTATTCCATACTTCCAAAGTTCTGATCTAAATTCATTACATGTCAAGGAACTTGTACATACAAGTCCTTTATGAGCTGTAAACCAAATCCATTCACCGGAGCGGAAGGAGCCGTAGGACTGATACGGTGGTTCGAGAAGCTAGAATCAGTGTTCAAGATGTGCAATTGTCCGGTGGAAAATCGGGTTAAATACGCCACCGGCACCCTGGATGGAGCTGCTTTATCCTGGTGGAACACCCAGGTACAAATGCTAGGAGTTGAGATCGCCAATCAGACAGCCTGGGAGGATTTTAAGACCTTGATGAAAGAAGAATACTGCCCTCGGGAAGAGATACAGAATTGGAGATGGAGTTCTGGAATCTCAAGATGACAGGTTCCGAGATTGAGGCGTACACCACTCGATCTCACGAACTTGCTACTTTGTGCCCTAACATGATCAACCCTCATTCTCTAAGGATCGAAAGATACCTGCATGGGTTGTCTCCGGAAATTCAAGGAATGGTCACTGCTTCCCGACCAACAACCATACAAGAGGCAATTAGACTGGCTCATAGACTAACTGACCAGGCAGTGACACAAGGTAAACTACCTCCACGTGTATCTACCTCTATCACTACTGACGGCCATAACAAAAGAAAGTGGGAGTCTGGCTCACATAACAAGCAGAACTCTTCCCAGCAGCATCGGAAGCCCGACAACCAAACTTCTGCATCTTCACAACATGGTAGTGGCTACATTGGAACATTACCTAAGTGTGATGAATGCAACTACCACCACACTGGGTCTTGTAACAAGAACAATTGTGAGAGATGTGGCAAGTTTGGTCACTCTGCTAAGAATTGTCGTGTGAACTTATCAGCCAAGCAGCCAGCTCAACAGGGGGAACAAAGAGGCTGTTATGAGTGTGGTCAGACTGGGCACATCAAAAGGTACTGCCCAAAACTGAAGAAGAACAATGGAAATGGCAACAGTAATGGAAATGAGAATGACAGCGGTGGTGCCAAGGGCAGAGTGTTCGTCATAGGCTCAGGTAAACTCTTAATGACCCTACTGTAGTATCTTGTAGATTTCTTGTAAATGGTCATTATGCCTTCGTTTCATTTGATTCTGGTTCCAATAAGAGTTATGTGTCCAACAAGTTTATTAGAGTGCTACGAATAGTACCTACTGACTTGAACTTTAAGCATGTCATGGAAATAGCTCTCACGAAACCTTACGTTCTTTTGTTTTCGAAATGCTCAGAGATCCTATCTTGCCTATGTTCTAGATAACTAATCAGCTTACTCACTGACCAACTTGCTTACTAGTAGTTCGTTGACGTGTATGTTCTAAATTTCGAGACGAAATTCCCTTCAACAAGGGGATAATGTCATAACTCTCATGAAACCTTACATTCTTTATTTTGGGTTTGTTTCGGAATCACGAAAACCCTATCATAAGAGAGCTTATGACCTCTTATTATTTCTGTTAAATCTGGCATTCTGTGTTAAGCTGATGATCTATGTTCTAATTTTCGAGACGAAAATTCCTTCAACAAGGAGATGATGTGACGACCCAAGTTTTTCCAGGTTAATCCGTTTTCTTAACCTAACCTCTCTCCATTTCGTATAGATTAATTAAAATACTACTATTAAATAATAATGATTAGTATTACAATTACAAACTAAATGTAATTAACTTGTAAATACTAACTCAGTTAATAAACTTATAATTAACTTGTAATTACTAACTCAATTAACAAAATACAATTTAGGGAAATTAGAGGGGCTTGTTATGACAAAAAGGAAAGTATAACTCCATTAAATAACCAACTCCCTCCCCCTCGTCGGTTCTCTTTAACTCCCGAAACCCTACCACCGAACCTCCATATCTGCCGTCGATCGCCTCGCTGCTTCACCCTGCTTCACATCTGCTGCCGACGACCATCCTCCTTGCACGCGTAGTGCTCTTTCGGCGGACTACTTGCGAGCAAAGATCTCTGCCGACATTCACTCGAAGATTTCCATTCGGTAGGTTTCTCGTCACATTGGTCATTCATTTATATTTTCATCGTGGTTTCGGTTTCCTCTCGGTTACTACCTCGTGATTACGGGCCTCGATTCAGGTCCGTTTGTGGTTCCGCTAGTCTCGAGGGGGTTTCGTGATCGTTGGTCGTGGTTCCTTTGTTGTGTGTGAATGTATTATTTTGTTCGGATGATCTATGTGACTTGCGTATTACTTACATATGTGCAAGTGTTCTACGTTCGTTGTAATGAGTATGCGTGTAAGTGTATGTATGCCATGTATGTGAGCCGTATGTATGTATTTTTATGTTAAGGGTTCGTTCCTTACTTGCCGGTTACGTTACGGTTCAAGTTGGTTGATTTTGTATGTACGGGTTCACGGGGGGAGCCTCGCGGTTTGTTTTGGGGTCGGCCGGGGGTTGTCTCGAGTGTAATGTGCATGCTTGTAATCTGCGATGTGAATGTGTGTGTGCTTTGCGAACGTAGCCGTGTGTGTATTTATTGTAAGTATATATATATATGTTTCTGTTGGATGTTGATCTATATATCTATTGTAAATATATGTATTTATTGGGAGTGAAGGCTTGTGTTCCTGTTCTTCATAGATTTATTGTACGTGCAGGTAATATATATTGTACGTGCGTGTTTCGTTTGGGTCGTATTACGTTTGTGTGGTGTAAGGGATGTATTATGAATCGAATGTATTACATACTAATATGATGTTAAATAAAAATACTTTGTTATATAATGAGCACCTATAAACAATAAATTAGTCTCCGTGAGAATAATTCAGGTTTACATGGTTTTGAGTGTGCTTGTGTGTGAATGGAAAATATCGACGACCGACACCGTGACCGAACCGTGAACGCGAAACCGTACGATTCATTGTTAATAATTAATATTTAATATTAATTATATATACATATATTGAATGATGTTCAGGTTAACCGGAAACTCTAATCTGTGTGCTTTCATTTACTGTTGCTACGCATTAAGGTGAGTTCTCAGCCCCGCTTTTAACTGTTTTCTTGGGGTGAAAGAAACGTGGAAACAAATTCATTTTCATTGATCAGTATTACTGTAATATCACTTGTTTACTAGTGTGATACCACTTAAGTCCTCATTCTCGGACCGTTAATGTATGTAGTATAGCGAGGTAATTCTGAGTAGATCTACTGGGTTTGACAAACCCCACCCGGGCTAGTCGCGCTAGCACAACGTTCGTCAAACGGGTGTATAATTGACCTAATTGCTGTTGCTGTGACCTGGTATACACAGCCGAGGCGTTCATTTACATTGTCAGCTTCGGTTGCGAACTTCATACACTTAGTAACTGGTTAAGTAGACTAGCTATCTACTGATATTACTTTGTTTACTGTATCGGTTTACTTTATGTTCTATTTATCAAAACCTGTGAACTCACCAACCTTGTGTTGACACTTTAGCATGTTTCTTTCAGGTTCACAAGACGCGCACGATTAGGAGCATTCATTCATGCATTTATTATCTCACGTGACTTATTTAACATTTTTCAGTAAATTTCATTTACTCGGTTTGCGCGTGTTGCGTCATTTGAATAATTACAATTTACTATGCTTCCGCAACTTCTGTTTTGTTTATATTAAAATTTTTAGTTTTTGGTAATATAAAACTCTAAAAATAAATTATGTTTTATAATTAACGTGTCGTTTGGTGTAACTAGTGGCTGAGATCCTGGAAGTCACACGCCTAACGGTAATACCCCGTTTGTGAAAATTGAGGGTGTGACATCTCGTCACTCGATTATAACCACGGTGAGTGGAGATCAAGAAATGAGAGTAGTCATCAAGGTGTGGTTTTCACTCCTAACTTGATGGTGTATTCCCAAGGTATGTCCACTAACCTTCCTTGAAGGTGTATTCCCAAGGTATGTCCACTAACCTTCCAAACAAAAAGTTCGATCCCAACTCATTGTTAAGGATCCACAGAAATAAAACGAGGTAACTCACCATTAAGGTAAGGGACGTCTCCACTATCTTAACGGTAAGGTTTTACAAAAACAAAATATAATAGGATGAACTTCTTCATCAAAATCCAGAATTCACTCCTACTTTGATGAGGTCGTTTCATTTGAGAAAATACAATCCATAAGAATGAAATTATCATCAAGGTATGGAATTCACGCCTATCTTGATGATTGAATTTCATAATAACAAGAAAACAATCGAAGATTGACATTTGTCACCAAAGTACGGGTTTCAATCCTATTTTGGTGAGATCATGTCATTTGTGAAATGCCATTCCAAAGAAGATAATTGAAGTAAATCCTCAAGATAAGGTAATCACTCCAATCCAGAGGATGAAATTTCATAAAACACATGATTGGAAACCATTTATCGAAACGATTAGAGTATCATCAAAGTAAAGGAATCACCCCTGTTTTGATGAGTTAGAATTGTTTAGGAGGTACGAGTGTTATTAGTCATAGACTGACTTACAAACTCTTGCATCTCCCACGGTGCAGACGGTACGAAGTTTGACAAAACAGTGAAAAGAAAAGAATATCAATTTAGAATTTCAAGAAATTTCAAGTTACAACAATGTAGCAAAAGAGAAAAATCATGATTACTAGCTTAAGATCAAGGTTTGAGATAACAGAAGTTGTTGTGGTGTTCAAACCTTGGATGTCTTAAATCAGGAAGACGAAATCAAAGACAAGAATGATTCAACACCATGATGAGATGTGAACATTCGATTCACAATCGAAAGGAAAATACAAGGACTTCTCAAGATATGAGGTCACCCATAGCCTTATTGAAGACACGCGTACTTATAAGTGGTAACAAAGTTATAATTAGTTTATTCGATCATTGAGGTGAGTGACCACTTTAAATTAACAAGGTTAATATTCAATTAGCAAAGTATCCTGAGACGTAGGAATTCCATATACAGCTTTGCATGTTCTTAGTTATGGGACACATCCTTAAGAAGACTTGAGAACCATAGGTAACGGTTTAAAGTTTTAAAGACATACGGTTTAGATTCCCAATATCTTTGGGTATGTTAAAATCCATGTTCACGTTGGTCAAGGTATAGAAATAGTTACATGAAACGCTAAGTTCAATACTGTTACACGTTACACGTTGAGCGTTTAAACGTAGGAGTTGAAATGTAGGATGGGTTCAATATTAACAGGAATATTATTTAGGTTAAGAATGAGAAGGTATTTAAACTTTGGTGATAAACCAATTCAAGGATTCAAAAATTTTCAAGATGCAAGAGGATGGTTCCATTTGGTAACGCATTACCATTTGGAATCGTTGACACGTCAAGGTAAATTGACCCATTCGCCTTAGAAACTTGTGTATGTTGACCATAGTTTATCACTCATCCCAGAAATCCCCAGGTAAGCGTAACTGGTCCCGTAGGATTTATGCGAAACGCTTACCTTAGCCCGAAGGCTTTTTGCCAGGAAATCCAGAATACAGGTGTCTATGTGTCACACAAATTTCCTTGGTTTATAAAATCAAAACCTTGATAAGATTTGTATAGATTAGACATACGTCTAAAGATCCAGATCATGAGTATAAGTATACGATTCCACATGTCGTCGAGAATAAGATTGAGAGGTTTTATGTTCGGGGAGAGTCAAAGATAAGTTTAGGAAGACAAGTAACTAAGTTTAGGCAATCCTATGCTAAGACATCAAATTGCACATAAGAAGGCATAGCATTATGTAACATACAAACCATGTATTTACAAGATAAAAATACTATAAGGTGCATGCATAAGCTATAGTCTAGGTCACCATTTCTTATAACCTAGATCCCTATAGTTATGGGCTCTGATACCAATCTGTCACACCCCAACCTTGACGGCGGAATCGTCGAGGCGTGAGAGTTACGATTGTTCACAGCCACATAACGCTATTATTTGTTCCAAATATATTAATCAAGATTCAATTGTAACAACACAAGTAAACGTTTAAACAAAGATACATCCAGATCATTCGTTTATTTCTCTAAGTCCAATCCTAAGTGTGATAAGCTTCAAAGAGTAACCTGAAACATGTTAAAAATAAAAGGTCAACATAAAAATGTTGGTGAGCATTCTACAGTTTTGGATACATAAGTATATAAAAGATGGCAATTCATGTTGTAAATTAGAGAACAAGGTAACTAGGGATGTAAGACAGAATGCACAATCAAACCTTGACAAAGTTTTACAAGTCTCAAACGTTTACAAGAATATACGATTAGCTAAGTGTACTTGGATCAACCAAGCAGGCTTGTCAGGCCCATAGATCTATGACGTCGCCAGGCTAGCAATAGTTAATGATTGTACATATATTCGACATTACATGGTAGCTACAAGATTCAACTAATCACAACACACAAGTAAATTGCCATAAGTTTACAAGAATCAAACGTGTTTACAAGTGTAACGTTTATACGGTAACATGTTTCACCCAAAAGTGTGTGAAATAATAAAATGGGTATAGAAATACTCACTTGGCGATTAGGTATATATTGGATGATTAATAAGAAATAATAACGCGCGTCGTTTCAACGAATTCCTTTACAAGGTACCTAAAATGTATTTATTACAAGATTAAGTTCGGTAATAAGTTTAACCTTTAGACGTGAACTAAGGTTTTAGGATTTTTTTAGGGTTTTGTAAATTATATTTAATAAATGATTATCCACTAAATGTTATCGGTAACAATATTCTTGTGTTTTATATAAAAATACGAAATATTTATAATAGTAACGTTTAATAATTAAATAGAATACGCGCATTTTAACAATAATTTATACTTGTTATTCGACAAATAATAAATTAATAAGTTAAACAATGTTTAACATCAATTTTATAAAAAAATAATGAACTAATTACATTATTTGTTTAAAACAATATAATAAAATAAATAAATAAAAGGTTAAGATAGATTTCAGAAATTAAGTAGACGGTTTTAAAAATTTTTAATGCCAGGAAAAATATTTTTATAATTTTAGAATTTTTTTCTGAAATTTTTTAAAGGCCAAAAAGTCCAAAACAAAAATGTGGGGTTCGCGGGGTTCGAACCGGGGAGCTGTGGGATACGGGGCATGTGTGTTACCAGTGAGCTAAGGGCCGTGGCCGCGGCTTAACACAGCTTTTAAATCTTAAAAACAGACTCAACGAATCTCCTCTAAATCCAAGAACCCTAGAATCCATCGTCCCCAAATTGAAGCCTCAATTGATGTTTTTAATCAAACAATTGTTAGGGCTTTTATTCCCCTCCCAAAACCGAGTGTATAGGTATGTGGAATTACCCGTTTGATGACGATTTGGAACTGACTCAACCAAGAACAGGTCCGCGACACTCGTTTGATCGCTGGATGCTTCAAACAATGATCATAATCGAATTAAACTTGAGGGAAGCTTCGAATGATGATTACAAACAAATTCCCGTTATCAATTTTGATTAAAACTGATCGGAGATGGGATTTAAAGGGTGTTGCAGGTCCGCGAAGATGATGGTATTCGAAGGTGGTGTTTTTGGTTGTTTTGAATGAAATTGAGCATGATGGATATGTATAAATGATTAAACGATCGTAAGTGCGTGTTTACTTTTGATTATTATAAGTGTTTAGTGCGATTCGTAGCTGAAAGCGGCCGAAAGTAATGCACAGGACGTGGGTCGGTGTGGTGGAGAAGAAAGCAGTTTGAAATAATTACAGAAATGGTCCCTGTGGTTTGAAACTTAATAGTTCAGGTTAGAAACTTAATTTTTCAGGTTTCAAAAATTACAAACTAGTCCCTGGATATTATTAGTATTATCATTATTATTGTTATTATTATTATCATTATTATTGTTATTATTATTATCATTATTATTATTATTGTTATTGTTATTATTATTATTATTATGATTATTACCACTATATTATTATTATTATTTATTATATAATAATACTCACTATAATCTTTTAAAGGATTAAATGTCAATTTAACGTAATATGTATAAGCAACCTATAAGTTTCGTATATGACCACAATGGTTCTTAAGTTTAAACGCCTTAAATTTTTTTTTTTTATTTAACGTAAAATACGAGATGTTACATATGTATTATAATAAAAGAAGGTTTTGATTTGCCACCTAGCACAATTATATGACTCATAAATTTTATTTTCCCGCTTCTCTCTCCTAATAAATATCACATTAAATACAAATGATATCAATTAATTCTTTTCATATTAAAAATACTTTTATATTAAATTAAAAAAGAGATCTTTCTATAAATACAATTTTTTAAAAAATAATTTTTGCAAAATAAGAAACGTTTTCAAAAAATATCAAACTTTTAAAAAACATAATACATTTTAAAACTTGTGGCTTTAAAAAATAAAATTCCTATGAAATAAAACTAATTAAATTTCAAAGTTATAATAAAGAAATCATTAAAAATGACACTTTTTAAAAACGGTTTGTTTTGAAACAATTTGTTTAAAAAGCAACTTTTTTTAAAAAAAAACAAAAAAAATTAAACAAAAGT
Source organism: Flaveria linearis (assembly GCA_024085815.1). Classification (NCBI taxonomy): domain Eukaryota; kingdom Viridiplantae; phylum Streptophyta; class Magnoliopsida; order Asterales; family Asteraceae; genus Flaveria; species Flaveria linearis. Next base: position 86,801,158 of record CM044007.1, read on the forward strand.
TTAAAAAATGATATCGTCTTTTTATCACTCGTATGTAATGTCAATCGTATCTTACATCAATAGATCGTTCTATGATTAATAATTTTTGTTAATAGTTATTTAATATTTTATTATTCAACCCGTGTAATACACGGGGTCTAACTTAGTTACAAATATGAAAAAAGCAAGTGATATCACTATTCAATGAATAGTAGTACAGTGCCTTCCCCTTCTTCTTCAACGGAGCAGTCGCCCACCGTCCACCTCCCACCGTCAACCGCCCACCGTCGTCGACCTGCGCCCATTACACCGTCACACCATCGCCACATCAACAACAGCACCACAACATCATCGACTTCCACTCGCAAGGTCCCCTCTTTCCCCTCTATCTATACATACACATCTCTATATCTATCTATCTACGACGACAACGACTCCGTTATCATCGCGACAGTTGCTCCACCGTCGTCACCCATCACCGCTGCCACAAACCGTGGTTAGTGCTCGCCGCCGCTACCGGCGATACCCGAAAAGGTTAGCCCCGGTGCATCTGGAGCTCATCACCAGTGTCAGTACTCCGATAACGTGCCGGAGGTGACGTCATCTTCGTCTAATAGCCGGTGGTTGCAGTCGGCGGGGCTTCAACACCTCCAGCAAGCGTCTTCCAACAGTTCTTATGTATGTGTGTTTTTCGATTTGATTAGTGTGATAAAGTCAGATCTGGTGGTGGTTTATCGTTGTGAATTTGATTTGTGCTGGTTTTGGTAGCAGGACTTTGGTTATTATGGTGGTGGTGGAGGTCAGGGTTTGAGAGTGTATGGTAATAGTAGGAATGTTGGTGCACAGAGGTGATCGTTGTCGAAGTAACAACCAAATAAGATGTAAAATGTGTGTTCCTATTCACCTTAACTAGTTAGGGTAAGTAGGGTTGTCGAACCTCGTGGAATTAGTGGTCGGTGTGTTGTAAATTGATTTATAAGAAACGATTACCCAATTTATCAAATTACTTAAACTACTGCCTCTTGGCTGTAAAAATTGGATTTTGGAATGATTGAGAAGTTAACTAAGAAAATATATTGTAAATGACTAAACTTGATTAAGAAGACAATTATAAAAAGGGGTAATCCACCCCGGGATTCAGGTTCGGTTCTCGGTCATTGTTAAGCTCAATTGAGTGGAAAATCCTTAATGGGGATTCTATATGTGTAATGATTAAGTGATAATGATAACCAAGACTTAACGGGTCTTGGTACACAATACCAATTGGATTAACAAACAAAACCTTGCAACAACACAACTTGCGCACAATTGTATGACATTCAAATCAATATTCACTAAAACAATTGTTTAAACAATCAAAACACAAGTTAAACTGAATAAAGAACTTAACAGGTTTTAACGTTTAATCCCAACACCAATTGAACACGAACAAAAACCTAATAACACGAAACCTATTACCCGAGGTAGATCACGCGGAGTTTAGCCTTGCATCTTCATGAATTCACAAACAAAATCGGATTGAAGCATGATTGGATGGATTGAAATGAGTTAGAGAAGTAAAGAAAACCTCCAAAATCGCCTAAGTTCGTCCCTTTCTGCCTCTGCTGCCGATTAGGGTTTTTAGAATTGATAACCCTCCTTAAATATGGTCAAAATCCAGAGAATTACGTCAAATCTGACCATACGACGTAAGTTATGTCCTTAGGGACGTGAATTACGTCCTCCCTCATGATATACGTGGTTAGCCTCTGTCTTACGTCCCAAAAATTGTCATTTTTAGAAAGGACGTAGCTTACTTCCTTTAGGACGTAAGTTACGTCGTATGCTCATTTTGCACCAATTTCTTCATTTTCTTCATCTCTTTTCATCTATATATCATCCAATCTTCGTGCACCCCTTGAATACATCATTTAAGCTTCCCACACCTACAATTCAAACCTAACACAAAGTGATTACGCTCGATATAAAAATCACGTTAAACGCATACATTTAAACACTTAAAACATATACAAAACATGAACGCATCACATCCCCACACTTATCATTTGATTGCCCCCAAGCAAACTTGCTTATAACACTACAACTATCATTAGACAAATACAATCCAGCCATGTATTCACCTTCTGTTAGCTAAGGTCCCAAGTCATACCCGACTCACAATTTCATATATCAAGCTATAGATTTGTAAGAAAATATATTACTATTTGAAATATGATCTATCTAACCAAGCCCGACAAGCTTTCTAGTCTTCCCTATGCATGTATTCACACCTCTCACTAGTTTCACTCCTCTCGGTTTAATATCTAGTCTAGCAAAAGGTGTACTAGAATATCAATGTAGTACTCTCGACCAAAAACGACTCATAATTACCATAAGCTTGCATAATGATCACAACTCCACCAATTAACCCAAACCATGCACACATCAAAAGGTCTCTGAAGGGTTGTAATGTAAGGCTTAGGATCTGGGTGAGGATATAGAATTTAAAGTGGCTAAAGGTGATGAAATCCAAATAATAATGTTAAAACGTACTGAACAATGAAGCAATACTACACAATGAATTTGGGTAAGTTGACCCATTTTCACAATTTATTACCACTGAAACATGACATTGATATTGTGGTCATTTTGACCCATTATTGACTCATTTTTTTTTCTTTCTTTTTTTTTTCTTTTCTTTCTTCTTCTTCTTTTTTTTTTGCATGATGATTGTATCTAAACACTTCACTGGTTCTAACTAAATTATATCAAAAATTCAAGCAATACTTATCAGATTTCATCACACGGGCTTAAAAGGTAAAAAGGTTTGAAAAGGCTAATGGGTTGATTTGGGTTTAAACAATTAAAAAGGTTAGGGGCTCAAACCGGCGACTAGAGGATCATTTTAGGGTAGGATAATACAATTGAGAAGGGATAATCAAACAAAGGTTTATCCTAATGCCTTAATCATATATGTGCAACAGTTTGGTTCATGATCTCAAAACGTATCAATTGTGCAAGTTCTAGAATAATGCAATCATTCTGGTAAACACACATGAAAGAAAAATGAGCAAATAACCTACTGATGTTCTAAGCTCATGTATAGGCTCAATCCTCACAAATATCAATGGTAAACAAGTTAAGGCTACGAAAACATGCATAAAAGTCCACTATCTGGCTTGTTACCCCGATTAAACATCTCTATCAATTCTCATAAATTGCTTTTTTCTAGTAAGATAGCCATGACTAAGGACCTTTGCTTATGCACAGGTCAAACATACTTTCACGATTTACATTGATGGTATTAAGCTTTCATGCATAAATAAGTCGCTTTAGAGGCATTTTGAAAGCTTTTGTTCAATCGAATTTTCTTTTCCCTCATCCCCACACTTAAACCATACATTGTCCTCAATGTAAATTTTAAAATTATTGTATGAACAAGGGTACTATCAAACATCCTAACCTTTTCCCAAGTGAAGTTACAAGGCTAACTTTTCAAATACGCGTTATGCCTACCATGATTGTACTAAATGACACCGAACTAGCAAAGCTTTAAGGTACGGAAAAAGTACATGGACCTGATCATAGATGATAAAAGGTTCCTCATAAGCAATATATGGTGGTTATGGGTCAACTCAGATAAGTAAAGCCGCCCAAACACACATTCCTTTATGCTCCTAAAGATCCATAAGCTTCCCCACACTTGAATATTTGCATCAAGTGCTGAAAGCTGAAAAACAAAATAAACAAAAAAACCAAAAAAACAAAAAAAAAAACAAACTAAAACTAAAAGAACAAATCAATTTCGGGTTGCCTCCCGATTAGTGCTAAGTTTTAGGTCTTCAGCCAGACCGTACCTGCGACCACTCATGGTGGTCGAGTAGAATGCTTGACTCTGGTATTCTTCAAATGATCTGGTGGGTCTTCAACTAGATCACATTGTGGCCTAAACATTAATGCCTCAACTCTGTCTTTTATAGGATCAAGTGGACCGCCAACTTTTTTCTTCATTTTAGGCTTCTCATCTTTTATTTTTATCATCTTAATTGGCTCTTTCTCTTCTTTTAAATTCATCAATTCCTTTAAGTCGACATGCTTAACCCTATCATACTCAAAACCATTCTCAAAATTAGTGTTCATTCTTACATATGATGTATAAGTAGGAGCACACACGTTAGTCATATCTGGCACAAAAACTTCATCATTAACAAAATAATTAACTGACTTGAAAAATACATCAAAACATAAATTACGAGTTTCGTAAGTCATTTCAATTGTTCCATCCCGACAATTGATTTGAGCATTGACAGTTGCTAAAAATGGTCGACCCAATATGACCTTCGGTTGCTCATTTGTCCTCACTAGTGCATAATCAAGCACCATAAAGTCCACGGGGTAGTAAAATTATCCTAACTTGATTATCACATTCTTCACCATCCCCCGAGGACGTTTCTGGGTCAAGTCAGCTAACACCACAGTGGTGTCTACTTCCTCTAAAAGACCGAAGTCATATTGATCATATAACGTACCTGGTAAAATACTAACACCTGCTCCGTAATCCAAGAGTGCTCTTTTTATCTTCAGTTTCCCCACTTTGATTGAAATGATAGGTGCTCCTGGGTCACTCTCTTCCACTACATCATCTTCATCTTCCTTACCTACAACTTGTGCAACATAAGTAAAGTTATCATTAAAAATTTTAGAGTTAGGAAGGATACTAACCAAATTAATATGAACATTTCTCATGTTCTTCGTGGTTGGCCCTTGATGTTGCGGGTTAATAGTGGTGTCATTTGGTAATTTCCCAGGATTCCTTTTAATTTGGGCAACATCCTTAGCAAGTTGGGCCACTTGTTTATTCAAAGCCTCATAAGATTTATCTCTGATTTCATTTTCCCGCTTAATCTCTTGTATATTCTCTTTCATAATATTCATCAAAGCGTCCAACTTTGCATTTGTAGACTCTTGTTGACTCGCATGGTTGTAGCTCACATGATTGTTTCCTTGAGAATACGAGGTTCTTTGATAACCATTTTGATTGTAATTACCTTGTGGTCGGTTCTGATATGCTTGACCACCTTGATTACTACCTATAAAATTAGGGTTGTTTGGAGCATTTCCATACTTGAAGTTTTGATGATTTCTCAAACCGGAGTGATAAGTATTGGAGTTCATATCAAACTGTTTTCTCTCTTCATATACTTGATTCACCTCTTCATGTTGTCCTAAAAACAACGGACACTTTGCACTTGCATGCCCCAATTCACCACATTCATTGCATACATTAAATCCAACCGAAGCTACATCTTTAGTCTGCGCATGTCCTAACTTGGCTAATTGTCTTTCCAAAGATGCAATTCTTTCTTAGTCTCATAATCAATGGTGGTTGACCTTGCCAGAGCGGGCTTTGACCGTCTACTAGCTGAAGCTTGAGCTTTGGAATTCTTGCACATTCGTTCTAGGAATTCCCAATCCATATCTTCATGATTAGATAAGAATGTTCCATTACTTGTAGAATACACGTATTTCCTTTCCTCCGGTGTTAGTCCATCTGAAAATGCCTTAATCAATTCCCAGCGTGCAATTCCATGATGTGGGCACATACGGATCAATTCTTTAAACCTTGTGAGTGCCTCATGAAATTGTTCTCCGACTTGTTGTTGAAAAGAGCGAATAGCATCTCTTGCATCACTGGTTTTACCCATAGAGTAGTATTCATCCAGAAAGATTTGTTGCATTTCTTGCCATGTGTGAATACTATTATCGGGCACGTGAGGAACCATTGTTTAGCTCTATCTTTCAAAGTAAACTGAAACAGTCGAAGCCTTACTTCATCTGGTGTAAAATGATTCCCACCAATAGTGCTGCATATGGCATCAAATTCAGCAAGATGCACATATGGTTCTTCTGTGGCAGTGCCTCTAAACGCAGGAAGAATGGTGAGATAATGAGGGCGTACATCAAAAGCTCTTCCTCTATGATTTGGAGGTGCAATAGGGTTTGGATTTTCAGAAATAGCGGGTCTAAAATGGCTATCCACACCTTGTACATGAGCTCTTTGAGGCCTTCTTGGGTGATTGACATTATTATTATTGACCCTGCCCCGTTGTTGGTTGATGGGTGGTGCATTCCATCCATGTTGATCATTTCCCCAATTGTTATTTCCGTTGTATCCATCACCTCCACCAAGATTTCCATCCCAAGCATTGTAATTTGCATCGTTATAGGGTTCTTCATTATTGTTCCATTCATCTTCATAATCTTCATCACCCGTGTGAACACTATGCATGCTTACATGATCAAAATCATCTCCTTGATTAGGGTTATTTGGATTCACATTATTGTTGGGTGGTGGTTGATTCAGGTTGTTATGACGGTTGTTATTGGGTGGAGGGGGTGGAATAGGGTTTTGATTTTGGTTATTTGGAGGTGGGTTTGGATTTTGAGGTGGTTGGTTATTTGGGTTTTCCATTTGGGTTGAATCAGACAAACTATTAGCTGCTTGATCAATGGCTTGTGAAATTGATGTGGTTGGTAACCCTAATCGATGCTGAACACGATTATACCCTGCTGATTTCTCTATCTCTGGATCGAATACCAATGGTGATTTCCTACCCGAGTATCTAGTATGCATGCAATCCTATCACCTGCACACTTAGAACACACCTAGCGTAACAAAGAAATAAAAGAAATAAAGCAAGAACAAGTAAGCAAAATAAAAAAAAACAAATCAAATAACAAAACACCAAGCGCACCGATTCCCCGGCAACGGCGCCAAAATTTGATCGTTGTCAAAGTAACAACCAAATAAGATGTAAAATGTGTGTTCCTATTCACCTTAACTAGTTAGGGTAAGTAGGGTTGTCGAACCTCGTGGAATTAGTGGTCGGTGTGTTGTAAATTGATTTATAAGAAACGATTACCCAATTTATCAAATTACTTAAACTATTGCCTCTTGGCTGTAAAAATTGGATTTTGGAATGATTGAGAAGTTAACTAAGAAAACAAATTGTAAATGACTAAACTTGATTAAGAAGGCAATTATAAAAAGGGGTAATCCACCCCGGGATTCAGGTTCGGTTCTCGGTCATTGTTTAGCTCAATTGAGTAGAAAATCCTTAATGGGGATTCTATATGTGTAATGATTAAGTGATGATGATAACCAAGACTTAACGGGTCTTGGTACACAATACCAATTGGATTAACAAACAAAACCTTGCAACCACACAACTTGCGCACAATTGTATAACATTCAAATCAATATTCACTAAAACAATTTTTTAAACAATCAAAACACAAGTTAAATTGAATAAAGAACTTAACAGGTTCTAACGTTTAATCCCAACACCAATTGAACACGAACAAAAACCTAATAACACGAAACCTATTACCGGAGGTAGATCACGCGGAGTTTAGCCTTGCATCTTCATGAATTCACAAACAAAATCAGATTGAAGCATGATTGGATGGATTGAAATGAGTTAGAGAAGTAAAGAAAATCTCCAAAATCGCCTAAGTTCGTCCCTTTCTGCCTCTGCTGCCAATTAGGGTTTTTAGAATTGATAACCCTCCTTAAATATGGTCAAAATCCGGAGAATTACGTCAAATCTGACCATACGACATAAGTTACGTCCTTAGGGACGTAAATTACGTCCTCCCTCATGATATACGTGGTTAGCCTCTGTCTTACGTCCTAAAAATTGTCATTTTTAGAAAGGACGTAGCTTACTTCCTTTAGGACGTAAGTTACGTCGTATGCTCATTTTGCACCAATTTCTTCATTTTCTTCATCTCTTTTCATCTATATATCATCCAATCTTCGTGCACCCCTTGAATACATCATTTAAGCTTCCCACACCTACAATTCAAACCTAACACAAAGTGATTACGCTCGATATAAAAATCACGTTAAACGCATACATTTAAACACTTAAAACATATACAAAACATGAACGCATCAAGAGGTCGTTGAGCGGTGGGAGTGATTTGTTTGCTGAGCCGTTGACTCCGCCACGGCGGAAGAAGCATGGTGGCGGTGGCGGTGGCGGTGGTGGTGATGATGACTCTAATGGTTTCAGCCCTGGTGTCTTAGATCTACATTCCATTGATACTGAGCTTATCTCTGAGGTAGGTGTTTAGACATTGTTGAATTTGATTACTACTGATTATTGATGATTTGATTCTAATTCTGTATAGTTTAATTATAACTTTTAGATTGAGGATCGAAACACTCTCTATTTGCTATATATGATTTGTGAAATATCATGTAGAATCAATAATCGATTAGCATTTGAATGTATCTGTTACTGTTCAGCAATTTTTTAACCATGTGATGATTTATCTGATGTTTTCTTCTTTGTAATGCGCTTTTAGATGCCTGTGACCGGAGCTTATGGTGCTCCGTTGTATAACAATGATCGTGACAGAGTGTTTGATGATGCAGAGCCGTATTTTGGAAATAACAAACCGGCTACCAAAGCTCGAGGTTTGGATGGTAACAGTCTTTTGAAAGGTTTTGCTCCGGATAAGGAGAAGACGGGCAATGTTGCTAAGATTAAAGTTGTGGTAAGTAAAGAATGATAATTGAGATGTTTTGGAGTTGTATTTGAATGATTGTTTCTGTTGCTTTGAAGTTTATAATGTTGGTTGATTTTCAGGTGCGCAAGAGGCCGTTAAACAAGAAGGAGTTGGCAAAGAATGAGGAAGATATTATTACTACAGGGCCCCATGCCAATTGCCTTACAGTTCATGAGACAAAACTCAAGGTTAGCACTAGAATAATCAATAATGTTGAATCGACGGTTGAAACATATCAATAGGGGTAGGCGAACCTGTATGGTACTCTGGATATATACATGCATACCTTGAAAATTCCATTTTCTAATTTAAAAATGGTTTGACATTTTAAATACTAAAAGTAGTGTTGTCTCTGTGTGTGTGTATGTATATGCCATATCCCACATATGCATAAACAAGTAGCATAAATTTTTGAGAAAAGTAAAGAAGAAACGACATGCAAATGTTGCATACAACGAAACAAATAGAAAAGACAAGTATATATGAATAAGGAAAAAATAAGTGGTGGGGAGAATCAGGAGATTAATCATAAATGTCATTCATAGTTATTTGAACAATGGGACTGTACAACTTATTTTTTTATTTTTTATTTTTAAGTAACTATGCTTATATTGTTTCCTGGAAGTCCTAATCAAAACTTGGTATAAGTCAAGAGTAGCTTTTTTTTGGAAACAAAAATTCCTAGATTTTCTAGGTTGATACACCACAACTTGCACCGTGTAAGATCTGAACCCATAACCTTTTGTTTGTGAGGCATAACACTTAACCAAAAGATTATTCCTTGAGGAGGATAAAAGTAGCGATGTTGACTTTTTGTGTGCTGAGAAAAAATGAATTTAATTATTACTGTGATGCATACACAAATTCATTTTAGTAATTATAGTTCAGCTTTATCCGTTTATGAATAATTATTTATAGGTCATGCTTTAGTGCTTTTAGATTTTTCTACAGTTGACATCTTTGAATCTCTTCAATCATATTTCTAATATTTGTTTAAATGGATTTAATTAATATTGTTCCCAAACGAGTCAACAATAGTTAGAAGTTGCATATAATTGCACATTCTCCATCATCGTCATTCATATTTTTGTTAGCTTCATGTCTTCATCAACCTGAATCTCACCATCATGCAGGTTGATCTTACAGAATACATGGAGAAGCATGGACTTGTTTTTGATGCAGTACTAAATGAAGAGGTTTCTAATGATGAGGTTAGCAATTATATAGAGGATGGAAAAATGACCTCGGCAGGTTGACCCGAAAAACTTTTATCCAGCCCGTTTTTAAAAAAAAAATTAAACAGTTAATGAGTTCAAATTATTACAAAATTATATAACTACAATTATAATCTATTTATTTAGAAGTGCTTTAAGAGGCTGCATGCCTTGAAACTACATTTTGGTAGGCCTTCGACATGTTTGACCCGCTTTCTTTTTAACTCTTGCTCCTTTTATCATTACTCTTTTGACCCTTTTGAAATAGAATATATTATTTAAGTGTTGGTTTTTGTTGTCTCCATAAGTTTATTATAAAACTGTTGAGCCCATAATTCCTATAATTTTCCAACGTACCAAAGCTACATGCTTTGCATATGGACAAACAGGTGCCAGAAATATCAGGCCGTCGGCCTTCTGTTTCCGGCTACATCGCGGCGGTGATTGGGGCTTATGGTATGAATCCTAGGTTGTTGATTTGATGAATGTGTAGGTTTGCTATGAAACCCTACATCGTTCGACATTGGATTCCCGTGCCTTATGTTTCTTTGGCTATGATGACTGTGATATGGACCGTTGCTTGGCATGGCATGAACGAGGATGGCGAGTGACATGTTTTTCACTTGCAACCCGTGTTGCAGCCACATCGGTTTACTAATAAGATCTGAGCCACATTGTGTATGTTTATTATGATTTTTATCTTTGTATTAGTCATTACTGGTCACCTGGGTTCAATCTCATTACGTTTGATTGTTTATCTTCCTTTGTTCTATCATGTTGTGAGCACTCTTCGTTGTTGATGTCGATAATAATGGTATTCATTTGAGGTTGTTGCTTTTGGTTGTTGCACGACTATGATGATACATGAAAACTGGTACCGGTTGCATTGGCTTGGCAACTATTTCCAATGTGCAGCCACAACCTGCCATTAGTTCTGAGCCACACGTTGAACATTCCAAGTTTATACACCGCTTTGCGGCGTTTCCAAGATGCGCACCGCGCGTCTGGGTAATAACACTAGTTATACTTTAAAATATGCATATGAGGTTCTTATTTAACAATATAAATTTCTAAGATTTCTCGAATAAAAAATATATAGTAATATAGAAAAGAGTAAATTACTGTTTTAGTTCATATAGTTTGACGAAAAATAAGGTTTCAGTCGAATAATTTATTTATTACGATAACAGTCTAATAGTTTTAATATTTGTTTCAATTGTAGTCTACACCACTAATACCGTTAGTGTTTGTGTTTGTTCTGTTAAACAATGTACAAAAACTTATACCCTTATATTGAGTACAAACCCCATCCCACCCTATCTCTCTTCTATCTCTCTCTCATTTTAATTCTTTATTATTATTTTGTATTTTAATTGTAAGGGTAAAATTATCATTTCAAATTAATTTAATAAAAAGTTATAACAGTGTTAATGGTGTTGACTGAAAAATATTTATTAGTAACTAGTTTTTTCTGCCGCGCGTTGCCGCGGCTATGCGAGTTTTAACGTAACCCTAAACCAGTAAAACATATAAAGTAAAACACGCCAAAACCCTAAATCTATAACACACAAGAATATTTAGAACCCAAAACTAAATCAAAACACAACACCATACATAAAACAGACGAAAATCAAAGCCGCAAGAAGGCGACAGTCAAAAATAGAAAACCGACGAAAACCAAAGCCCCAAAAAGCAAACAATAGGAAAACCCAAAACTTAATAGCGAGTATCGTCAGGGTATCGATAACGAAAAAAAAGAAAATAGAAACCCAGAGAAAGACAACGACAACGAACATAATCGAAACACACATCAAAGAGACGTGTCCGGACAAAAAAAAACCAAAAAAAAAACCTCACCCCCAAACCCCACAAAAAATCAAACCCACACCCAAAACAAACCATATTAAAACACAAACAAAAAAAGAAGAAAAAAAGAAAAAGTAAAACATAAACAAAAAAACAAAAGAAAAATTAAAACACAAAAAAGGAAAAAAAAATGCCCCCACCGACCAAAGCTAGTAATAAGAATAGTAATAACACACACATATACATACGTACATACATACTATATATAAATCACCAGAAGTAGATCAAACCAACTTGTAACAAAAATCAATGCACACCACAGCAAAACTTACAGTACATACAAACCGTCAAAACATAAGCCTAACAGATCAAACATTCAACAATCTAAACCTGCTAATTTCATGAACCTAACTTCAACAACCTCAAAAGCAACAAAGCTACCCCATCAAACCAACAAATCCACAACCAGTCGCATTATTAATTTTACACTAAACATGTATTAATAAGTTGGTCTGCCATATCAAGATACAGAACTAAGAAAACAACTATAGTGCATTACAAATACACAGCAGCCCATGACTGTTGTACTTTCCAAAACACACAAAAGTTCACACACACACACACACCATGATACATACATACATACACAGGGGTTACAAACACACACACACACACATATACATACATACATACATACATACTATATATATATATAATACACACAGCTTATATACCTACATACAAACCGTGCAACAACATATATACATACTACAACACATGATAACACCACCATACACATACCATACATATATATATATATACACTAACAACACGCACCCACACCAATATATATATACATACCCATAGCACTCAACTGTCTTGATCACACATAACGTTATCTATTAAGTTCAAATATACCCAAACTGATTTATATGGTGTATATATACATACCCATAGCACTCACCTGTCTTGATCACACATAACGTTATCTATTATGTTCAGATATACCCAAACTAATTTATATGGGTCAAAATGAAGAAATTGGATGCAAAGGCTATTGTGGGCAAACATGTGTTTATAGCTCAACAAATCCAAACTAAAAACTAAACCTTTTTTACCCGAATCTGATGTCCAACATTCCAAACCACCCAACAAACCACCTATAACCCCAAGTTACCAATGCATATGGTCAGGCAGATTTAGGTTGCATTGATCTTAAATGGGATAAATAAAAAATTCTAAGCATAAAGTTAACAACCAATAGATACATGCATTTAAATCTACCAACACATAACCCTTTAAAAACACCAAAACTCCAACAAAAAAAGCATTCAACATACCTGAAGAACAACCCAGAAGGAAACCAAATCCTGCAGCAACCTAGCAAAATAAATTATCAACAAAAACCCAAGTGTTAGAACATCTAACCGCTGAAAGACAACATATACCACACTACCGATCAAAACAGGAGGAAAACCCAAAAAAACAAACCAACAACAACCGTAACAGGCAACCTGCAAAATACAAATAAAAAACATAGAAAACCCCCAAATTGACACCCACAACCATAGTACCAAAAAAAACCCTAAGAATGCAATCCACAACATCGAAACGAAAAACACACGAAATCACCCAAATCGACAAAACTCAAACAAATGCAACACCCAAAAACCAAATGAAAGTTTAAACCCAGCGGAAATTCGAAGCGAACACCAAGAATTATCAAAGTTGTAAACATGGACAACAAAAGGGAAAAGCCTGTGAGGTAAAAAGAGAAGCCAAAGAGCGACAGGAAGAAGAGAAAGCGTAGGAAGATTACAATAATCGTGATAGCGTACCGGATAACCAACCTTCAAACACCAAAACGCCGACGCCGGCTGCCGGAAAACAGTAAGAGGCAAGAACAGAGCGGGAAGCCGTTACCACCTGTAATCGCTTCATCATCATCATCCAACAAAACCACCTGTAATCGCTTCATCATCATCATCCAACAAAACCTCTTTCTCGATCTCCTCTTTCTCGACCTTAATCGCTCCATCATCTTCTTGGTGGTCAATTTGGGTTTGGGGGTGGGAGTTCGATCGGTTGGTGGAGTGGGTAGGGTTTTGTTGGTGATGATGCGGAGGTCGGTGGCACTGCAGCCACCGACATAAATCTTTAATAAGAATAGTAATATGTAATTTCATAAAAAATATGTAATTATCATAGCTAGTAAAGTTATTAAAAGAATATGTAAACATATACTACTATTAATAATAAAATTTATTAGTAGTAATTTGAACAAAAATATTTTTTATGAGATTACAAAATACGATATTATACACCAATAAACTATTACAAAACATCGAATGAATATAAAATGATACTTCCATTTATATTAATTTATTAGGTTTTATCATGAAATGTTACAATTTTTTCTTTATGGTAAATTACTGTTTTAGTCTCTGTGGTTTGACGAAAATTACGGTTTCAGTCCAATAGTTTATTTATTACGATGATAGTCGAATAGTTTAACGTTTGTTTCAATTTCGGATCACACTAACACCGTTAGAACTTTCTATTAAATTAATTTGCGATGACAATTTCACCCTTATAAAAAAATAATAGAATGATCATATTGTGATTTGTTTACTAAAGCGTATTATAATGAATACATCTAATAACACTTAGAAAGCTGGGCATTGGTGATCCAAGAAAATAGTCACAACTATTGATTTGCAACCGTCAAGTTAACGGTTGTAAAACAGAGACTAAACGAAGCCCCGTCGCAAGACAATCGCATGCTATTCAATTGTCTATTACCAGTAGCAATTTTGTCGCAAAAATCACATGAAATAGATAACACTATTAAACGTTAAGCAATTATTGCGAATCGCTTGTAAACCTAGTAACTGACTCCGTTGATTGAAAAAATTGAAATAGAAAGTAAATTTGTGATTGACTTGTAGTCACAATTATAAGGGGCTAGTCGTAAGATTAATTTCGTTAGACGATATTTAGATTAAGGTTTCGATTCATACACATTATCATATCATCTCTTGTGCCTCCCATTTCCTTAAACTGTTCTCATATTGCATTTCTCATATATATTATAAAGCATCGAGTGTTCTACAGTGAATTTCTCATATTGCACCTTTGGCCTCATATTTTTTCTTTTTTTTAAAGGAGGAAGTTTCATTAGTTTAGTAAGTGAACTTTTGGGTTTTCAAGTTGGCTACGAAAGTTTGTTGTCTTTTAAAATTGACACTATAATTGTGGGAAGTTGTGCTCAAGAATTAAGCACAAGGACTTATGTGTAATTCCTGTGAAGAATGGTTGGCTTCGGAAGTTTGTCTTCGGAAGTAATTGTTTGGCTTCGGAAGTACAAGTTAAGCTTCGGAAGTAATAAAGCTCAAACTATAAGGGCTAGTTGTGTCAATAGTGTGAGTTAGTTTGTTAATGGTTGTTAATCTGTTAATTGAGGGTTAACGGCTAGTTGATGAGCAAGTATAAATGTGATTAATTGCTGTTGATCATAATACTCTTTGATACACTTTTTGTAATCGTTTTGTAATCGTCTGTTCAATTGAGTTCTTCGTAGTAATCAATTTGAGAAGTCGTTTATGTGTTCATCTGTTTCTTATTCTTTCAATTGGTATCAGAGCAAGGCTCTGGATTCGATTATACAGATTGATCGATTGTAATCCGCAGATCATCGTTGATCTTTGATTGATTCACGCTAGGCGTAATTGATTGTGATCCGCTGATCATCGTTAATTGATCAATCAGTGAAAAGAAGATGAATACCAAGTTCGATTTGGAGAAATTCGATGGTAAAAACGATTTCGGTCTATGGAGGGTAAAGATGCGGGCATTACTGGTTCATCAGGGCATAGTTGATGCCCTGAATGGTGGAGACGCAGTGATACCTGCGAATACCCCTCCGGATAGAAAATTGGAGTTAGAAACGAAGTGGAAGAACACGATGGAGAAAGCCCACAGTGCAATTATTCTCAGTTTGGGTGATAGAGTCTTGAGGGAAGTTTCAAAAGAAACCACAGCAGCGGGTCTATGGACCAAATTGGAGAGTTTGTACATGACTAAATCGCTGGCAAATAGGTTGTACCTCAAGAAAAGGTTGTATACTTTTCAGATGCAACCAGGGAAAACCTTGGAATCTCACATAGATGAGTTCAACAAGATTGTTCTTGATTTGGAGAACATAGATGTTGACATAGAAGATGAAGATAGAGCAGTCATGTTCCTATCTTCCCTACCGAGTTCCTATGAACACTTTGTAGATACATTAATGTTCGGAAGGGAAAGTCTATCTATGGAGGAGGTAGTTGCTGCCATGAACTCAAAGGAGTTGCACAAGAAGGGTGAATACAAAGAAGACAGTGCAGATGGCCTAGTTGTTAGAGGAAGAAGTGAGTTCCGAAGCAACAAGGGGAAGCAACCTGCAAGATCAAAGTCAAAGGTTAAAAGGAGGTGTTATGTTTGCAATTCTGAGAAGCATTTCAAGAAAGACTGCCCAGAGAGATTCAAGAAGAAGAGGTTTGATGCTGGCCAATCAAAGTCTTCAGGTTCAACATCAGAAAATGTATCAGATGGGTATGATAGTGCTGATGTATTAATGATGGCACACTCATCTGGTGGTGATGAGTGGATCTTGGACTCAGGTTGTTCTTATCATATGACTCCTAACAAGGAGTTGTTTGATAAACTTGAGATGAAGAATCTAGGCAGTGTGAAACTTGGTGATGACAGATCATGTATCACTGAAGGTATTGGTTCAATCACCATGAATTTGAGTAATGGTTCTAACATCGTGCTAAAGAATGTTAGATATATTCCTGAATTGAAAAGAAACCTGATCTCACTGGGTACATTTGAAAGTGAAGGTTATGTGGTCAATCTACGGGATGGAAAACTCAAGGTGATAAGAGGGTCAATGGTTATTTTGACTGGAACCAGAAAGAATAACATGACCTATGTGGTTGATGGTTATGTTGGAAAGGCTGTAGCAAGTGTAAGTGAAGACCAAAGCAAAAATGTGGCTGTGGTATGGCATAGACGAATGGGTCATATCAGTGTACCAGGCATGAAAGAGCTGCACAAACAAGGCTTGGTGGAAGAGCTTAATAGCTGTGACATTGGTTTTTGTGAAAACTGCATATTGGGCAAGGCACACAAGGTTAAGTTCAGTAGAAGTGTGCATACCACAAAGGGGAAGCTAGATTATGTGCATGCTGATCTTTGGGGTCCAGCAAGAACTGAATCACTGGGTGGTGCTAAGTATTTCCTGTCCTTAGTGGATGATTACTCAAGGAGAGTGTGGGTATACAGCTTAAAGCACAAGAGTGATGCATTTGAAAAGTTCAAGGAGTGGAAGGCTCTGGTTGAGACTCAGTCAGAGAGGAAAGTTAAAACTTTAAGAACTGACAATGGCTTAGAGTTTTGTAACCGCTTATTCAATGACTACTGCAGGAAGCATGGTATAAAGAGGCATTTGACTGTGGCTTACACACCACAGCAAAATGGGCTTGCAGAAAGAATGAACCGAACATTGTTGAATAAGGTGAGGTGTCTATTGATTGATGCTGGAATGCCAAAGCAGTTCTGGGCTGAGGCGGTTAATACAGCAGCATTGCTGGTCAATATGTCTCCTTCATCTGCAATTCAGATGAAAACACCGTTTGAGATGTGGTCTGGAAAGCCAGGGGATTATAGCCGGTTAAGGGTGTTTGGGTCATTGGCATATGCTCATGTTAGTGAAGGCAAACTGGAACCTAGGGCTATAAAGTGTGTTGTGCTTGGTTACACAGGTGGTGTAAAGGGATATAGACTATGGAGAATGGATGATAAGTCTCCTAAAGTTGTAACAAGTAGAGATGTTGTATTTAGAGAAGATGTCCTATACAAAGATCTACTTAAGAGTACTGACCAGGGTGCACTTGATCTTGAAAGGGGTGTTCAGATTGAGGTGGAGCTGGATGAACAAAATCATGTGCAGAGTGGGGCTAATTCAGAAGATGAAAGTTGTGATAAGGCTCCAGGGTCATCAGGTGGTGATGCGGTGGTCCAAAATAGGTCTATTGCACAAGGTAGACCTAGAAGGACTATAGTTACTCCTTTGAGGTATAGAACAAGTGATGATGTGACACTTGTTACAAAGGAGGAGGTATCTGCTTATGTGTTTAATGCTGCTGCTATGGAAGCCAGTTGTGATCCTTTGTCATATGAAGAAGCCTTGAATTCTGTTGATAAGGATAAGTGGGTGCAGGCAATGAAAGAAGAGATGAATTCTCTTTATGAGAACAACACATGGGAGATTGTAGACAAGCCCAAAGACAAGAAATTGGTGAGTTGCAAATGGCTATATAAGTTGAAGGATGGGTTAACCGAAAGTGATCCTCCAAGATACAAGGCAAGGTTGGTAGCTAAGGGATTCACTCAAAAGCCTGGTGTTGACTACACAGAGATATTCTCTCCTGTGGTTAAACACTCATCTATTAGAGTGATCTTAAACCTTGTAGCTATTCATGATTTGGAGTTGGAGCAAATGGATGTAAAGACTGCATTTTTGAATGGAAGTCTTGAAGAGATGATTTATATGAAGCAACCCACTGGTTTTGAGATTAAAGGTCAGGAAGATAAAGTGTGCTTGTTGAAAAGGTCATTGTATGGACTGAAGCAGTCTCCGAGGCAGTGGAATAAGAGGTTCAATGATTTCATTGTCTCTAAAGGGTTCAGTAAGAGTAGCTATGATTCATGTGTGTATTACAAGGAAGATGGTGCTGGTGGTTACATCTATTTGTTGTTATATGTAGATGATATGTTAATAGCCAGCAAGTCCAAAACAGATGTAGATGCTACTAAGTCAATCTTGAGTGAAGAGTTTGACATGAAGGATCTAGGGGCTGCAAGAAAGATATTGGGCATGGAGATTGAAAGAGATCGTGGTGCTGGTATATTGAAGCTCAGGCAGTCAAGTTACATCAAGAAAGTACTTAGTACTTATTCTATGGATCAGTGTAAACAAGTAAGTACTCCTCTGGCAGCTCATTTTAAGTTGTCTAGTAGGGATAGTCCTTGTACTGAAGAAGAGCAGGCTAAGATGTCACGAATTCCGTATGCAAATGCAGTGGGGAGTTTGATGTACCTGATGGTTTGCACTAGGCCTGACTTGGGGTATGCAGTCAGCTTAGTGAGTAGGTACCTAAGTGCTCCTGGTATTAAACATTGGGAAGGTGTAAAGTGGATACTCAGGTATCTAAAGGGCACTAGTCATGTGGGATTAGTGTTTGGTGGGACTGATGAAACCAAACATGTAGTGACTGGATATGTTGATGCTGATTATGCAAAGGATTGGGACTCAGGGAGGTCAGTAACTGGGTATGGTTTTACAGTTTATGGTGGACTAGTGAGTTGGAAGTCTTCTTTGCAGAGGGTTGTGGCATTGTCATCAACTGAATCTGAGTACATTGCACTCACAGAAGCTGCTAAGGAAGCACTATGGTTAAAGGGATTTGTTTCTGAACTAGGAGTTGATGTTCAGGAAACAATGGTATGGTGTGATAATATGAGTGCTTTACAGCTTTCTAAGAATCCGGTGTATCATGAAAGGACTAAGCATGTGGATGTTCGGTTGCATTTCATAAGGGATGTTGTGAGGACAAGGCAGTTAAGTGTTGAGTATGTTGATACTCATAATAACCCTGCTGATATGATGACTAAAGCAGTTGGTGGAGTAAAATTTCGTTTTTGTTGTGACAAGTGGAATGTGACTTAATCTGGCACAAAGGTGGAGTTTGTGGGAAGTTGTGCTCAAGAATTAAGCACAAGGACTTATGTGTAATTCCTGTGAAGAATGGTTGGCTTCGGAAGTTTGTCTTCGGAAGTAATTGTTTGGCTTCGGAAGTACAAGTTAAGCTTCGGAAGTAATAAAGCTCAAACTATAAGGGCTAGTTGTGTCAATAGTGTGAGTTAGTTTGTTAATGGTTGTTAATCTGTTAATTGAGGGTTAACGGCTAGTTGATGAGCAAGTATAAATGTGATTAATTGCTGTTGATCATAATACTCTTTGATACACTTTTTGTAATCGTTTGTAATCGTCTGTTCAATTGAGTTCTTCGTAGTAATCAATTTGAGAAGTCGTTTATGTGTTCATCTGTTTCTTATTCTTTCAATAATGTTTATAAATTTTTATTTTGGCCATTTAAGTTGTGTTTTGAACATGTTAGCTACAATAGTTTGTAAAGTTTTGATTTTGACCACTTAAGTTTTTAAGTTTGTATTTTGAACACCTTAGTGCGGGGAAAAAACGACAAAACTCTGACAACGTAATATAGGTGAAGAATGTTTGTTTATTCTTTTTTAAAACGAAATGCGTGTCCAACTTTAGTGTTTTTTTTTGTCAACCTTTCAATATAATTATTTTCTGTTTTCTCGAGTATTTTTTAGTAGGTTATATCAAGTGTAGTTACGGTCGTGGTGTCGTGATGAACAAAACCATTTATCAGTAAACATCTTTGTTGTTGGTATTGGTATTATCTAAACCTATATGTTTATTTACTTTTATGTTTTGAGATGAGTTGAATTAATAAAGATCGAAGTCAAGCCGCGTATTGTGAGGAGAACAATTAGAATCTCGCTGCGAAGCGCGACCCAAACATTCTAGTTATCATTGGGCATTAATATTTTCGACCATTTCTTTTTAAATTTTAGTTGTGGCCGACCATTAAATAAAAAATTATAATCAATTATTCAACCTATAAGTACAGTAGTTACCCACACCTGTTTTTACTACAACACATTACTCAAGAAAAATTACACTCTCTCTAATCACTATGAATCCCTACAACAAACCTTTCAACCAAATCTCCTACCACCCGAACCAAGCCATGAACCTGAACCAAACCGTTGAGCCGAACCAAACCGTTGAGCCGAACCAAGCCATGAACCTGAACCAAACCGTTGACCCAAACCAAGCCATGAACACATAGCGTATAGAGATTTTCATATAAATTTGATAGACAAATAACAAACGACTTGATAATACTAGCATTAAATATCAATTACATAATAGAGCGGGAATGTGAATTGAAGGACAAATTGAAGCAAGCATTCACAAAAAAATAATGAAATGTAATGTTAAATTCTATATTTATGTATATTAGAAAAATGTTTTCTAATTTTAAAAATATCGAATATTAATTTTTATGTAATGTTTATATATATTTGATTAATAATAATTTAACTATATATAAGCAAAAATTACAAGGTGTGCGATCACTATCACACCACTATAACAATTTTTACCTATCACATCATATTTACATGATTTAGTACGTGAGAACACTTTTTCTCTATGATGCTCTCTATCACACTCACTCTAATTACTTTTATTCATAAACTCAAAAGATAAAATTAATGTTGGATAAATCAGTATGTCTCTTTTATAAGGCATTAAAAATATCTTGTTTAGACATGAAACCATTCAAAATCATCACTAACATCTATTTTTACGTAGATCAAAAGTTATACGTCTTTACATGCCGAAGAAAATCGTACGCGGAAAAAAATGAAAAGAAGTTTTATTTGTAAACGTGTTTTTTATTTGTGTTATAAAAGAAAGAAAGTGACGAAACATGTCTCCTTTTGGTTGATGGATGGTTAGTAACCACAGAACATGCATGATTGATATTCGGATACGTTGCTATCTTAGCGATAACAATATTTATGTGTGACAAAAGCTATTGTGACACCAAGAAACTCAATCCAAATATGTTGGAAACCCTAACTCAGTATAAATGGTTATTTTGAACCTTAAATTAATATAAATACGAATATAGGAGGTCATAATGACAAATATTATAAATTAATATACCTCATTGAGAAATTGAGACATCTAAGGGATGATTTGAGATTGTTTATTTGAAATAACTTATAAATTATAAACTTTTGTTAAAAGTTATAAATTGTTTGACATTGTGATAAGTTGTGAGAGAAATAAGTCAATATGTCATTTAATACTTATTCATTAACTTATTAGAATCGTCAATAAGTTGCTTCAAATAAGCAATCTCAAACATGAAATAAATAGAGTTGCAAACTCTTCTAATATATTTAAGTTAGAATTCAAGTCAAGTTAATTTAAATAAACTTTAGCAAGTTATAGTTTTATTTTGAACATAAAACGAGCTCACAACTTGTAATTAGTAAAACTTAAGTTTATTACGATATGAAACGAAAATAGTAAACAATTTATCAGTATGTACTTTGTATGATATTGTTTGCATGTCGACATATTAATCAGTGAGTGTAAATTGCCATTAATATTTCGGGGGTAAAGCAAGTGGATGTTACTAACATTTTTATGTTGAACGATTAAACTTCATGTTAGTTGTTGTTAATTATTGGGTGCACATTGAACTCACGACCTCCTTGTTAAACACCAAATTTGTTACCACCACACCACACTAAAGGGTTGGGGCTTGTTACAAACTATATATTTATCTATTTTGTTAAAGTTACCATATATTTAAGTTACATTTTATCTTATTATAATACTAGTTTAGAAACCCGTGTTTTACAAGGTTGGATTAAAATATTAAATTAATAGTTAGCAAATATATTATAACTAGTGTTAAGGCCATGCGTTGTGGCGGGAGACGTAAACTATGCGAAGTAGCACAAATGACACACCATCAATTTTCATTTGTAAAAAACTTTTGTTAAAAAACTAATTTCTTAAAATTCCTTTTTTTTAATTTGTTTTTAAATGTCATTTTAAATTTTTTTCTGTTTCAAAAATCGTATTTATTTACTTTTAAAGAAATTACATTTTTTAATAAAATTGTATTTTATAATTTGAAAACAATATAAATAAGATCTTAAGCATTTAATATGATTATTAATGTAATTTTCGTCAAACTACAGGGACTAAAACAGTAATTTACTCTAAACAAATTAACACATATAAAACAGTTAATTTGAATTATTCAAGCTGATTTAATAAACTAATTTAAAGAATTTAAGTCTAAACTAAACAATTCACTCTTATATCCATTTTAACTATTAGTTTATAAATCTAATTTAACTAAACTCAGTTAATTTTATACTCATTCTACAAGTCTCGAATATATTGATTTGAATGATCATTTTTTTATTTTGTTGAATGCAAACCAGTTTCCACTTATCATACTCATGAGACATTATATTTCTATGAAGCATTTCTAATAAGGATTGAAGTACTTTTCTTATATATTTTATATATTATACTTGGTTTTGTTTGCTATTGCATGATTCGACATGGTTTGATCTGAATCCAATTAAAAATATTAATAATTAGTGATAATCAACGACTCTTAAAATTTTTTCAGACCCCCATAAAAAAATTGGTCCGCAACTAAGTACAAGGGTGAAGCGCCTAAGCTAACTGCATCGGCTTTTGTCCTTAAGAGGAGATCTTGTTGGTAAGTCATTCCTCTCTATTCAAGAATCGAGAGTTAAATCTTGTAACATAAAATATAATGTTAGTTGGTGTAGATTAGGAGATTTATAAAAAAATATAATAAGAAAAATAGAAAAAAAATTTAAATGGGCTCTAACTAACTAAAAGGGCTTTACAAGATGACCCGACCCGTCAAGCTTATGAATAGAACCCAAGGTCCCTCGGCCCACATGCCTGAAGAGACTTTAATTAGTGAAAATAAATAATGACATATGGTTACAAAAACAATCATCTAAATAATGTTATAAAATATTAATCAAGTTAAAAATTTTCAATTACGTCACTTATGCATATTTGCTTAAATTAGATAACTAAACCATCATATCGAGTAATCATCAAATTATTTTGAGTCAAGAAAGAAATAGAGGAGAAGATGTAGGTCGGGATTTTATATATATGTGACTATATTAAAAAAGCAAAAAAAGTTGATTATATTAAAAAATAAAAATACATAAAATTCACGTTATCACTCCATCCCCGCATTAAAAAAAGAAAAATATATTTTCTAGCTAAAAAAAGAAAAAATGCTAAAACATGTTAAAATCTTTAATTTAAATATAACATGAAATGTGAGTGACTTACTTGGAACATTATTTAAACTTGAATGATATAATTAAATCATTTTTAAAACTTGGTTATTATTTTATAAAGTTACAACTTTCTTTTTATTGAATATCTTTTTTTAAACTGTGATTTTTTTTCAGCCTTTTATTTACATGTGCTTTTTTTATTTATCGAATATCTGTTTTTAAATAATTTATTGTATTATCATAAAGAATGATTAAAAAGTAGCATGAACCAATATCTTAAATATTTTTTACTTGTTTAAACTGAACTTGGCTACTCTTATTTTAGCCTAAGTTTAGTTACAGATTTTTTTTATATCCTAGAATAGACCGAACATTGCACTTTGTATATGACATATATATATATACTCTACTTGTTTCTTAGTAAATGTAGTTTTCTTCACCAAAGAATTTTGTTCCACAATTGTTGTTTTTACAAAGAAAACTAAATATAAAATGGGTTCAATAAATTAGTAAAAGAGTTTACAAATTACGGTTGGTTATTAGTTTATATATTTGAAAAATAGTTGCATATTTATTTGTTTAAAAAATAAACATTTGTAAGTTTTTAAATAAAAAAGTATCATGAGAAACACATAAACCCTAAATGATAACACAACCAAATCAAATTTAATGCAAATAATGGTTTGATTAATGCAAATGCTCTCATTTACAAGTTACAACAACGTATCTATGCTCTTGACATAATTACACCGTGTATAATCAAATGGCAAGCATGAGCGCGGGCAACGATCGCCGGAAAAGATCTCGAGGCTCACTCCTCCACACGGTGGACCAGTTTTCCTTGCCTACCCAACCAAGCGGGCATCCATCGCGTCTCACTCTCAACTTCTTCACTGTTAGCCACGTGTTGAAATACTCTCTGAACCGGATTATCAACCCATCTTTCAATACCCAAACGTGTACCCAGTATACGTTTGCACCCTCATAACCCTCAACGACCACTACATGGTCGTCGAGGGTTGTAACACTGCGAGGTTCAAACATGAACTCAGTGTGTGGAGCCTCTCCAGTCAGCATCTTCATCATGTGATGACCATGCTGAGGGCCATGGAACCACCACTCGAGGTCAGTGGCTAAGAGACCGACGACTATTTTGGTGTCTCCGGATGCGAGTGACGTGTAAAGAGCATTGATGGTTGCTTGATTTTTTGATTGTTGTTCATTTCTATTGAAATTTTCCATTTTTTTTTTGCCTTGAACAAGTTGATAATATGAAGGAATGTTGGGGGTGTATCATTTAATTTATAGGTGAAGGGAAGTGTTAAGGAATGGGACCCACACTTTACAAGTTAAGACAAATAACAAAAAAGTTATTTTATAAAATTTTCTTGTTAAATAATATTAATGATATTTTAATATGGATGTTCTTTTAGTAAATAATGAGTGGATTACAAGGTCAATCTTGAAGTTTTAACGGTGAAGGATCTTTTGGGGTTTAAAGCGATTTGAATATCCAATAGAGAATTAGAATTTTGTGCTCTATTTTGGACTTTCGTTGAATTTTATTTTTCTCAAAGGCCCGATGGAATCGAAGGAAGATCCACATGACATAGACTCCTATTTTTACCATGAATAGATGGCTTTAGTATTTTTCGTGTAATATGACCGTTTGTAAATATTGCTAAAGTCAAAAATGAAATCAACTAAAGTTTAATGTTGATGCTTACGAGTATCAGTAGAGATATAGCATCGGAAACAATAGTTGACTGTAGCAAATATGGTGTTCGTTTGGAAATTAGTTTGTTCGATTGATGTATGTTGTCATTTTGTGAGAACATGTTAGTGACAATAGGGACTAAACTATGTTGGTCATAGGGTTCTAAACAGTGGTTATAAGTAAATAAAAAGTGGCAAACGACATTACAACTTAAAAGTTTCAGGTTAATAATCTTTATCCTTGAAGTAGTTACGCTCTCACCATATAATAGTGTTGGTGGCAAATTCAAATTAGAGTCAATACAGAAGTTTTATATTGTTTTAGTGAAGTTACAGAAGTTTGAGGGGCTAACTGGAATTACGGAAAGTCTATGGGCTAATTCTGTTAGTTTTAATCTTTGGTTGTTAATAGTTTGTTAACAAGTAGTTCAGTGTTTATAGTGTGCTAGTAGGCTAGAGCTTGTTCAATTCCTTCTTGTTCATATTGTTAAATTCTTTCTTAGTTGTAGTCGATTTTTAATTGTTTTTGTTCATATTGTTCCATTCTTTCGTCGTAGCAGTTGATTTTTAATTGTTCTTGTTCATTGTTATTCGATTAATTTGGTGTTGATTTACTCAACAATGTGCTATAGGTTTGCATGAATTAACTTTCAAGATACAAAATAGCAAAGCAACGAGCTAGTATATATACCTTTTGAACACTGCACGAGGGATTGATAAGCCTGTTAAACCCACAAAGTTTTCAAGGAATTTAAGAGACTAGAAATCATATTCATTACGAACATAATCTTAGTATTTAGAGAATCATAGTTTCAATGTCTATGAGTGCTTGTTTAAATGAGTTTCAAATTGAATGGTCAAAACCCTTCAAATTAACCATCAACTTTTAACAACTACTCTCAATAGGTGTGACTTAACCATGCATGTAGATGCGTTTTATGGAACCAACCAAACAAATAAACTATATGTCTTTTTTTTTCTACACTTACAACTCAACCTAATAAACTACGTATCCATTTTTGTCATTTTGAAGATATTCCTAACAAATTCGTCTAATAAGTTTAAGAAGCAAAGTTGTCAATATATTGTCTCTTTAGATGTATGGCTGTAACTGCCTGTAATCTTTGCTTAGGCGTTTAGAGGAATGAGTAGAGAATATTTGAGGATGACTCAATGTGTTCATATACCTAAGCTTCTAAAATTTTACAATTATTTTTTTAAATATTTTTTGAGCAACACCGCCTAGAATATCAAGATATAATTGGTAACATCTATGACTTTCTAAAGTGGAGGTCATGGGTTGGAGTCTTATTAGGTGCAATATGCTTCAAGTGGGCCAAGGTTTTACCACAGTGGACCTTTGGGTGGTGGGTTTTTCTTGGAATGGTAGGCGAGCCGGGTCACCAGCGTTGTCTATGTTCGCGGGCGTGGATGGCCTTTCGCCAATGGGTTTACCCGGGTGAGCGGACTTAAAAATTATTCGTTGTCCGTTAAAAAAAATAATTGGTAACATCTAGATAACTCACCATTAATTGTCATCCGTAATACTCAAAATCACAACCTTTAATTGAGGTAAGAATAACACTTGACCTCCACAGCAACAATTAATTATTTGTGAAGCTAATGTTCTTTGTTTTGACTAAAGTAAAACAAAGCTTCCTGCATAGATTTTTATTGTTATAGATAGTAAGAAAGCGAAATGTTCAAAATTTTTCCTAATGTCTTTTAGCTTAAAAACAGGAAAAAAGCCAGAAACATCCGAAGTTAAAACTTAAAACATATTTAAAATTCTAGCAATTAATTACATTCCCTTGTTTCGTAAAAGAATTATACTCTTAATAGTCCTTGTTAGGCTATTATATGTCGTTGATGAATATGCAATTAGGTCACTTTTTTAATTATGTTAATTCTTATTTCTTGTATGCAAGTATGTTTGAGACTTGAGTTATAGAAGATGACATTTTTGTGACGATTTATTTTATGTTTCCTTTAACATAAGTTTAAAGTTAGGTGAAAAATGTTTGAAATTTCTAACATAGCTATGTGGGACTAGGTTTTCTTAATTTGCTTAAAAGAAAATATAAATTAGGTTGATATGTGATGGTTAAATATTTGCTTTAATATACTTTTCGAATCACTCATAATAGCTTTTTTTTTTCGTATATCATGGTTCATGTGGGAATGATGAAACTATTTCGTGTATCTATTTTATATTCAAGTATCGTCATAAATATCATATAACATAGATTTGTGACTCGCTTTTCGATAAAAAGCCCTTGATTCTATAAGCAGAAATAGCTCCATACACGCATTGAAATGCAACATAATTAATAGTTAAAATTTCACTTAATTACCATAAAGTTAAGCATTGGTTTTTGAATAGTTAACTAGGTGTTACCCTACTCACGTGTTGCGCGAGGATAACACCAACTAAAACGCGAGTACCAAATACGTCGTATCAAATATCATTTCAACATAATATCGTATGACATTATGAAAGGTATAAAAACCATGTTGCAATGGATGTCACTCCGCTATCAAGCCATAACGCAAGAAAGCAAATGAAATTAAAGAAACCAATAGAAAAAGATGTCATAAACGGATGCACATGTCGGTTGACATTATACTATATTACTATGGGATTGATCTAAAACAATAAATAGCAATTTGACAACATTGTTTATAACTACATAACATTATTCTTTTCAGACATAAAAAGAATTTAATAATACAAAACCAGATGATGTTGCGCATTCAAACATGACATAATTGGTTCCGTTTGTTAAAATTATTACATTGAATTTCTGTTAACCGTATAAACTAAAGTCTTCTCAAAATAATAGTTTTAGATATACTTCTTACCTAAAAGAGCCTTCTGCTTTGGTCGGGTCGTTTGAATATTCACTATAAATCATAACCAATATCCTAGATGAAACTTATGTAGCCAACTTCTAGCTTAATCCATCAATTTCTCTCATCCCAAGGTATTCATGGCCAACCACAAATCTTTGCCCAAGAATCCTAAATATGTAGCTAAATTCACACAACAAATTTAAAATGTACATGAACAACTTTATGCAACTAACAAAACATCATGTTATGTAAATGGAACAATGTCTGATTTCAACTTGCATATTGAAAAGATTGATCTGAAGCCTGAATTAGAAAACCTTAAAAATCAATTAACCCAAAAGAAATCAATGATAACAACCATATTAGCATAGATCAGGCTAACTAACCTCACAAATAACCACTCCCTTTCCGATTGAATCTAAGGAACATATACATAAAAACTAATATTTTTTCAAAATCCAAACAAAAAACTAAAGAAATTAAGTTACAAGTTATGATAAGTAATTAACATCAAATTAAAATAAACTCAATCACATACTAACTATCGTTAGGATTGTTGTAGCTAACCATCTTTCCTTCGTTGTTTTTCCAGACACCTCTCATTATACACACTCTCCATCACCTCAAATCAACAATGCCGAGAGATAAAAGATTTCGAGCACCCAAAAAGACCTGTGTTCTGCTAAAAGCTACCAATTCCTATCAACAATTTGTAAATTAAACAATCAGTCTTTCAGATTTGGGTTTGTTTGTTTGTTTGACAGTGAAAGTGTGGGATCAAACCTTGTGATTTACCTTACAGGAGTGATGCTAATGACCAGCGCCACTCACCGACTATTCCATCGTTTAGCTTCTTCCATCGTCTATTTCACTGTTCTCATCTTCAACACATCTTAAAGGCTTCCAATTTTTAAAAGAGAGGATTTTTATTACTTCAATCATTGGATCTGTTTTCTATCAAAGCCGCCCCCCGCGTGATCTACGACTTCTATAAACAAATGGTAGAAAAACGACATCAATCAATACACATAGGCAAAACAACCTCACTGGGAAAGAAATGGCAAAGATGGAGGGTGATGATGATGCAGGAGAAAAGGAAAACCAGATCCTTCCACCGCATAACAGTCCACCCTAAACCCCAAACGAGTTTCTGAGGAAGACGAAAGAAAGGGGCAACAATACTGGTTGCACCACCATGGCCGCCACAGCTCAGACCAAGAGACCCATCGTGGACGGGCAATCGACCCCGCCATCATCAACACCGTCACAAAACGTGGCAATATAACCACTACAGATGCCACCCATGGCAGACGACGACTGTTCAACTCCTTCTGGTTGTAACACCATCACCGACTCCAAGGCAAACCGTTGGCAGACCAAACGGTGGATCCCACCACCACCTCGATCAAAAAGGGGAGACAGAGTGACGGTAGACCGACAGCGGAGCCCACCACCACCGTGCCACCACCGGCAGAACCTCCACCTCGACCGCAAAGGGGAGAGGCCGAGCGGGCAGATCCCACCACCACCGGCATAAATAACAGCCATTGCTCATCATCACGGACAGGTCGCATTGAAGGCCCTCATCCGCATCGAAGGCTTCCCTCCGTGTCTCTCTCCTTCTTCTACCGATAAACTTCTGAGATTTGTCTCTTTCTGCTTACTGGTGGATAGCAAAGAAAGTTAACACGTTGCATTCAATGCCAGCGAAGGTTAACACGTAGCATCCAAAAGTTTAGGTGGTAAAATGACAACCATAGATCAGAAATGAATGACCTAGATTTTATATTTTACTATTCATTCCCGTTTTTTTTTAATATAGAGTATAATTCTTAAAATGACATATTAGGTCCTTTAGAGCATTCATATCCGTTTCTTTATGATTTTATGAGTGTAATTTTTATATTATATTTTATAATTGTTAGTGGTTATGAGTGGATAAGAGATAAAATGTTACTGTTTATCTTTAAATGTAAGGAAACACTAATATATTACAAAGTGATTGTGAGTAGTAATAAAAACAAAATACAATAATATATATAATAAAAAATATTATTTAATTAAAATAAAAAAATTAATAATTTTTTATATAATTATAAAAATAAAGATAAAAAATAAAAATATGAATGCTAATACGCTTATGAGTCTGAGCGTTAATGATCCATAAAAGCTTTATATACCGAAACAAATGAGATTTATATGAGGATTGGGCTTAGGCCCGTTAACTGAAGCTTTATTAGATGTTCAAGATTAAGCTCAATAATTTTACTCGAAATATTTTAAAAATTTACCGACCCACACTGCGTGTCACTTCTTTATCTTATTAACTTTGTTAATATCCCATGTATTATACGAGCTTAATAAATAAATTTTTTAAATAGTTAGTAATGAAAATTTATGATCATAAAACAATATTATGAGGTAATATATGATTGAAATTACTTATGAGTAACAATTTTAGATAATAAAATGACAATATCATTTTTTATTTTTTTTATTTTTTCTCAAAAAAAAAGTTTTTTAAACATTTTGTCTTTAAAATTTTCTTTATTATAAGGTTGAATTTTAATAATTTTCATTTTATAATATTTCTATTAAAAAACAGGTTTTAATATATTTCATATTTAAAAAAATTGATGTTTTAAATTTTTTTATTTTAGAAAAAAATTATTTGATTAGAAATTGCATTTATATAAAGATCTTTTTCTTAGTTTATTAAGGTACAACAAAACAATTCAAAATTAATTCTTATAATAAATTGGGTAAATCTACACATTATGTTTAAAAATGTTCACATAATTAATTAAAACATGTACAAATTGAATGTTTGTTTCGTGTAGTTCGTAACTACATCAAATGTGGGACACATAAAGCAGATGGTACTTTTGCACAACAATGCTGATCATAATCGTGCACCATTATCAAATGGCAAGCATGAGCCCCGGCAATGACTGCTCGAAAAGATCTCGAGGCTGGCTTTGCCACACGGTGGAGCACTTCTCCTGCCCCACCCGACCAACGGGTTTGAAATCCAACTCCTTCACCATCAACCACGTGTTGAAATACTCCCTAAGATGGGTGATGAGCCCGTCTTTCACGATCCACACGTGTACCCAGTACACTTGTGGCCCCTCGTAGCCCTCGGCGATCACTATCTCATCACCAATGGGGGTTATACTTTGAGGTTCGAACTTGAACTCGGTGTGTAGGGCTTTTCCGGTCAGCATGCGCATCATGTAGTGGCAGTTTAGAGGGCCGTGAAACCACCACTCGAGATCAGTCGCTAATATTCCGGTGATATTTTTAGTGTCTCCGGTGACTAATGTCTTGTAAAGAGTATGAACCATGGCTTGGTTTTGAAGTTCATTTTCACTTGCATTGATATCTTCCATTTTTGGCTAGAGATTATAAATATTATATATAAATAATCAATCAAGTTGAGAGTAATATACTATAAATCACTATATTGCATGGGTTTTATAGAGGAAATTTGGACAATTGATGGGTTAGTGTGGGACCTATATTTTTTAATTTAATTTCATTTTTTTAACATTCCCAGTCTAGGCTTTGAACACATATTTTCTTTGAACGGCCGAATTGAGTCATTGACTACATATTTAAACTATCTTTGTTTTATATGATTTATATAAATGGTTATATTTATATGACCATTTTAATGTTGCATTCTTAACCTTCTAGGAAATGGAAGAAGAAGAAAGGTAGATTAAAATAAAGGAAGAATTCATAAGAAGTTTGAAGATGTTAGAAGAATATTTTGAATCAGGGAACTAAACTTATAGTTAAAGGTTGAAACGTTTTTTAAAAGATTAATTAGCTATTCTATTAAGACTATGCGTAGCGAATATTTTTTGGGCTTCAAACATGATGATATGAACACAAGTGAGCCCTCAAACATCATTACAATATAATTAAAAGAGGCTCCAAATCATTAACGGACACCAAACAAAAACTTTCCTACATTGTTTTATCATTAGGGGCTACAAATATTAGTTAACCACTACATTTGATTTAAAATGACACTACAAGAAAGAGACTTTTTTGCGGCGATAAATATCGTCGCAAAAAACTCTAATTTCGTCGCAAAATATTATTTGCGACGAAAATGTCGTCGCAAATCAGTCGCCGTAACAAAGTGGTCGCAAAATGTTATTTGCGACGAAATTTGCGACGATTTCTTTTGTGGGCCCCACTTATTTTAAAAAAAATGAAATTCAGAGATAAATCTTTTGCGACGATGTTTTTTGCGACGAGTTCTTCTTTTTTGCGGCGATATATCGCCGGAAATTTTTTGACCAAAATCTTTTTTGCGGCGATCCTTGTCAAAATGTTTTACTCTTTTTTGCGACGACATATCGCCGCAAAAAAGAATTTTTTTTTTTTAATAATTTGGCTGCATTTGCAGCAATCCACCCAGATTTTTCTGGGTACCAAACCAAACCTGCTGTTCCAAATCATTACACACTATCAAAACTATCAAACCAATCGCAAAACATAGCATATAAACAAAAAATTGTCCCAATTTAACAAGTTAAAAGTTACACAAACAAATGTTTTAAAATAGTCATTACAATCACTAAAAAACATCAAACCATCAAACAATCACTAAAAACCATCAAAACATAGCATTGTATGTAGGGTTGTAAATAAAGAAAACATTAAATTAAAAGATGTATTATCATATATAACATCTGAAAAACGTAGAGTCTGCTTCTGTGGCAACGGCCTTTGCTAAGTATGACTTTCCTGTCCCAGGTGGACCATATAAAAGAAAAGCTCTCCAAGGCCGCCTTTTACCTACCATCAACAAATTATCAAGTTGTCAATGAAAACATAATATAATTCTAAGAAGCATACAAGTATGCAAAAAGCATCAACTGACAACGTGTGTTATATATGATAAAGAGTGCATTAATTACTCCTACAGGTTAACCTCACTATCCTAAATAAAGAGTGCCCAACTAACTTATTAACACATAATTAACATTCCAACTACATACATTGCCTATGTTAATGCAAATCAAACAAATATGAAGTAATTCCAAGTCACAAATTAACATTCCACATAATTAAGTATGCAAAAAGCATCAACTGCCAGCGTGTAAGTATGAAGTAATTCCAAGTCACAAAACATTGCCTATGTTAATGCAAATCAAACAAATACATACATATTAACACATAATTAACATTCCAACTACATACATTCTTATATTCATACATACACACATGTTATTTCAACTTGCTAAACCTAATTCAAACCATAAAACTTCATCTCAACTAACTTAAACACCCATGGACACAAAATCCCTAATTTTAAAATATTATCTACAAATTAACACAAAATTCGACAAAAGTGAGGTTATTTACTTGAAATCAGAAGTGGTGGTGGTGGCTATGGTGCAAAGGAGCCGGCGATGGAGGTGGAGCAGCGGCGGTGGTATGTGGAGCAGCGATGGAGATACGCGGCGGTGGTGGAGCCTTGCGACGGTGGAGGGGGTGTGGTGGTAGTGCCTTGCGACGTACGTGGAGCAGCGATGGTGATACGCGGCGGTAGTGCGACGGTGGAGGAGGCGGTGCGCAGTGGGGTGTGGGGTGGGGTGCGAACTGGGGGGGTGGTGATTTTTTGGGACGATTGAACTGATTCTGATCTGTTCCCGACTTTAAAATTAGGGTCGATTTTTTGCGGCGATATATCGCCGCAATAAATCAATTGCGAAGAAATGTTTTTATTATTTTAATATTATATGATTTAATATTTAATTAATATTAATTGCGACGAAAAGTCGCCGCAAATGTTTTAGCGGGATTTTTCCCGCCCTTAAAAAAGGTTTTCGTGATATTAAAAAAAACAAAATAATTAATTTTAACTCTTTTGCGACGAAAAATCGCCGCAAAAAAGTTATTGACTTTTAAAGTCAAAAAAATTATTACTTTTTGTCGTTTTGTGACTCTTTTGCGACGAATATGTAATCGCCGCAAAAAAGGTGGTCGCAAAAAACCATTTTTCTTGTAGTGTGAGTTTTGTAAAATAATTTTTATCTACATGTCATTTAAATTATAATTTAATTAAACAACCACTACGCAAAATCTAAGAACAATTTAGATTATTTTAAAACGCTGATTCAGTGTAATTTCAGTAAAAAAAAGGTCTTACTCTTTTTTTTTAAATTCTATTGTATTAGATCCTTATTTCTCTTATATCTTCTAATTCACTCATTTTTCTTTATTTCTTCTCACAATTCATATTGATAAGTCAACAACGCAATGCAATTCTTTTTTACTTATATGCATGATCTGTAGATACAGTTGATACACATACAAGATTTATACTATAATATGTCCTGGTAATAATAACATGAAATAAAGGAGTAAGCTAGTATTTAGCAACCAACGAAGTGTTTGTGAACTCAAGTCTAAGAAAATAATTTAGTTGTCCTAGATCTTTAATGATAAATTCTTTATGCAACGTAGCAATAAATGAAGTTAGAATGTGTTCTTGATTCCTAGTGAGGATTAGATCATCACATATACAAGAAGATACTTAATACATGAGTCCCGCTTGAAAATAAATAATGATATATCGGCCTGACTACAGGAGAACACACTCTTAAAGATATT
This sequence comes from Flaveria linearis, assembly GCA_024085815.1. Classification (NCBI taxonomy): domain Eukaryota; kingdom Viridiplantae; phylum Streptophyta; class Magnoliopsida; order Asterales; family Asteraceae; genus Flaveria; species Flaveria linearis. The sequence goes on from CM044007.1 coordinate 86,835,945, forward strand.
AAGAAGCTTAGGCGATGAAACCAAGCTCGTGCGGCCTGTTTCAGGCCTTAGAGAGCTTTGTTGAGGCGAAACACATAATTGGATATTAAGAATTAGCAAAGCCAAGTGGTTGTTCCATGTATGCAGTCTCATTTTTGCCCATGAAGAAGAGCATTATTAGCATCCAATTAACGTTGAATCGTTATGATTTTTGGATAACATCTTAACAACACCTGAGTGACCTTATCCAATGGTTGGTTTGTGTTAATCAAGTCCGGAAGTCGGGTTTTATAATGCCTGTTTGCAACTGTAGTTTTTTAGGTGATATCTCTTCTATTTGGTCTTTGTTTTGATTCCATATGCTTGAAGTAATTGCTTCCAAGTATATGATATTTATTACTTTGTTGTATGTCTTTAGTGTATATAGAGAAGACTTTGCATGCTCTGATTCTGGGATAGTATATTTTAAGCGACTTTAGTAGTCCTAGGATTTTTACTCTCGTCGTGATAAGTTTTCTACGCTAAACTTTGATGTCTTTCTTTATCGTATTTGGTATATCTTATTTTTTTTCATCTCATAAATTCATTCTGGTTGAAGAAATTTTTGACCAAAAGAGGATTAATTCCGCACATGTGGTCAACCATTTGTAGTGTGATTTTTTCCCTATCACCTATATGCCTACTTTGATATACAACATACTAAGTCTAGACCTATTGTGTTAAAAAGTGGTATGATAAATCATAATTTGCAAGCTAAAATTGAATTAAAAGTTATTGTTTTCTTATGCAAATATACCCTCCAACATATGAAAAACATAAACTAATATTTGCTAGTATATTTTTTATTGAAAAATAAGCAATTACCCAACAATAATGAAGTGAATCAAAGAATAATCTCATATCGATCTTTTGTTGGTCACCAATGAGTTCAGAAATAAATAAATAATCTTTGAATCCGGAAAATTATTACTACAAATTTGTTGTCTCGATCTCTATATAATGTTACGCTAAATTAATTGGGTAAAATCATTTGTTTCAATATAAATTACTTGTCATTTTAGCACACAAATAGAATCGACACCCTTAATTTATTGGGATTTTTGGCGTTAGGATTGATTGTATCAGAGAGTGGAAGTTAAAGAAAAAGAAAGTACAAATGTTTGTTAAAAATATATGAATTTGAGGTTAAACTCATGCTCAAGATCAAGCTTGTTGATTAACTCGACACTTTTTGCAAACTTTCATTGATCTTTCCCCAAGAGCGCTCAAACAATGCGGGTCATGTTCATTCCTATATATTCCTATATATCTGCCCATTGAATCGCACATATCTTTATCCTGTTAATAATATACAACAAAATAATTAAAAACTTATGGAATGAATCGTTTACACAAGTCGTAACTAGTTCATACAATTACAAAATAGGGTAAATCTACATGTTGTATTCAAAATTTTCACACAAGTAATTCAAAATTTAAAACCTTGTACAAATTGAATGTTTGTTTCATGGAGTTCATCATAACTTCAAACATCAATCAAGGGAAACAAAAAGTAGATTGTACTTTTGAAAAACAATGGTGATCATGCTCATGCACCATTATTAAATGGCAAGAAGCAACGCAGGCAATGATCGCCGGAAAAGATCTCGAGGCTGGCTCCACCACACGGTGGAGTAGTTCTCCTACCGCACACGACCAACATGTCTGACTTTTAATTCCTTGATGGTCAACCACGTGTTAAAAAACTCCCTAAATTGGGTGATCAACCCGTCTTTCATGGTCCACACGTGTACCCAGTACACACACTACAAGAAACGCGCGTATTAGGGGCGACGCCTTTAGCGGCGACATCGCCATTAGCGGCGACACCTATTAGCGGCGACGTCATTAGCGGCGACATGTCGCCGCTAAAGATCGCGATCCACAGTTCATTATTTGACCAAAATCTAGCCGTCCAAAATCAATTACATCGAACGGCTCATGTTAAATCGTACCTGAAACCTTTAGCGGCGACGCCTTTAGCGGCGACGCATCGCCGCTAATGGTTACTGGTTATACGCGCGTTAGTACCCTTCCTTCTTCACTTTCCCTCCAATTAACCTAGGCGCCACCACCTCCGACCACTGCTCCTCCGCGCGACCTCCCACCATCCGACCAGCCACCACCACCCGCGGCCACCTCCCACCGCCCGCACACCACCATCCGCTTCTCTTCTCCGGCCCCTCGCGCCCGCACCACAGCCACGACCCACCACCCGCGGCCACCACCGTCCGACCAGCCACCAGCCACCGTCCGCACCACGTCGCCGTCGCCGCTGCTGCATTTTCCGTCGCCGCTACTACAAAGATTCGGTATTTTTTTTATTTTTTTTTAATTTGTTGTTTTATAGATGTAATTTTATAAAAATATATATAGAAATTGTGTTCGTTTGTGTGAAAATGGAACGAAGAGGTCTTTTGAACTAGTTTGACTCAAAAATATAGATGTAATTGTGTTCGTTTGTGTGAAAATGGAACGAAGAGGTCTATATAGATGTAATTTTATAAAAATATATATAGAAATTGTGTGAAATTGTGCTCGTTTCAGTATCATTTGAAGGAACAAGTTTGACTCAAAATTTGTGAAAATGGACATTGAGAAGAGGTCTAGCTAGCATGTTCATTTTCGTGAGTTTTAGTTAGTTTGAATGCTTTCATGGCTAGTTTAGATGTAATTAGATTAGTTAACTTTTGAACTAATTAGATTAGTTATTTTATTAAACATGTAAATGGTTAGATGTAATTGTTTTATGGTGAACTAATTGGATTAGTTAGATGTAATTAGATTAGTTAACTTTTGAACTAATTGGACTAATTAGATGTAAAGAAGGAATTTAATTGTAATTGTTTTATGGTGAACTAATTGGATTAGGTATTTTATTAAAGATGGATTTTAGTTAACTTTTGAACTAATTAGATTAGTTATTTTATTAAAGATGTAAATGGTTAACTAAGTATTTTCTAATTAGATTTGGTATTTTATAATTAGGGTTTATTAGTATTTCTAATTAGATGTACATACTAATTATTTACAACTTTAATTAGATTAGGTATTTTATAATTAGAAAGTTGTAAATACTAGTATGTACATCTTTAAAGATGTACATAAATAATTAGATGTAAATGATTAACTAAGTATTTTCTAATTAGATTTGGTATTTTATAATTAGTTATATTTTCTAATCATGATTATATTCCTCCATTTAAATTGTAAATTATATTGCAGTGCTGTAATCATGTCTGTCGATAAAAGTTGGATTCTTAATCCGAACCGTAGATCACCCGAGTATCAGCAAGGACTCAGCTCTTTTATCGATATGAGTGAAAAATATATCGACAAATATGGCCTGATTAGATGCCCGTGTAGAAAATGTCAGAATACTCAATTATTAGGATGGGTTAAAATGAAATATCATTTAGAAATATGGGGCATGTGTCGGACGTACAAGGATTGGATCTATCATGATGAAAGTTTAATTCCTGAAGTTGTGGTTGTAAATGATGTTGAGCCAACAAACGAAATGGCTGACGTTATCGAAGACGTTATGGAAGAGAGTAGTGGTGTCCGTGATGATTTTGAGGACTTGTTAGAGGAAGTTCAATCAGAATTATATCCTGGTTGTACTAAGTTTTCTTCTCTTGACTTTTTAGCAAAGCTTATGAATATTAAGGTGAAGAATAAGAGCAGACTTGAGGCATTTCAGAATGCTCATACCAGTAAAGATGGGACCTTTGATACGGAGATAGCTGAGCAACAATATGTAAGTTTTATATAAAGTAGAGTTTTGAAATATTAAAGATAAAGCCTTTGTGTATATATATATATTAAATGACTTCTTGTTAATTAATATAGAATCAGCTCAAAGGACGGTTTGATGAGCTAAGTCAATCCCAAAACGAAGGAAATAGTTCATCACTGAACGAGGTTGAAGTTTTTGAGTCGGTGTTGGGAGAACGCCGCGGGCATATTAGAGGGATTGGGCGTAAACCGTCTTCATCTGCAGGGTCAACTTCGTTTGTTCCTGATCAGGAACAAACACCTCAGATATTATCAGAGGTATTAAAATTTTGGAACAATTGCATATATACCCTTACAAATATACCTTAAATGCATATATACCCAAGCAAAAATATAATAGCGTATATACCCAATATAATTTGGGTGAAAAGCATATTTCCCCCTCTAAAAATGATTAATTGCATATATACCCAACCAAAAAATTTAAATGCATATATCCCCTTTCTAAACTTTATAATGGCAAATATACCCATTTTCATTAAAAATATTTTATGTAATGACTAATTTACCCTTATTTTTATTAAAACTTCATAATTTACAAAATTCCCCTTATTCTTATTAAATTGTCAATATAGTTTTTCAATTTATACTTTATAACTCAAAGTTCCCCTTATTCTTATTAAAGTGGAAGATGTTTTTATGCGTCATCATTCAAGTGACTCGTATTAAATATAGTATACAAGAATGAAAAAAGTCCCACAAAATATATAATGAAGATAAGGCATTATAACCAAAATATTCAAAGATCTTGAGATGCCGAATTTTTGCAAGTTTTTTTTATGGTGTCCGTACTCGCCACAAAAAAAGACACAAATGTCAAGATCTTTGAATATTTTGGTTATATTTTGTGGGACTTTTTTCATTCTTGTATACTATATTTAATACGAGTCACTTGAATGATAACGCATAAAAACATCTTCCACTTTAATAAGAATAAGGGGAACTTTGAGTTATAAAGTATAAATTGAAAAACTATATTGACAATTTAATAAGAATAAGGGGAATTTTGTAAATTATGAAGTTTTAATAAAAATAAAGGTAAATTAGTCATTACATAAAATATTTTTAATGAAAATGGGTATATTTGCCATTATAAAGTTTAGAAAGGGGATATATGCATTTAAATTTTTTGGTTGGGTATATATGCCATTATAAAGTTTAGAAAGGGGATATATGCATTTAAATTTTTTGGTTGGGTATATATGCAATTAATCATTTTTAGAGGGGGAAATATGCTTTTCACCCTAAAATTTTATACGTTTTATCTTGAAGTTGTTAAATGTATCATTGCTGGTTTATCTTAGACGGGTCAAAATGGGTAAATTTAAGTTGAATTATGTACATTATGGTTGAAATGTGTCAAAATGATACAAATACACTTGATATAGTTAAAACGGGTCAAAATGGGTAAATTTAAGTTGAATTATGTACATTATGGTTGAAATGGGTCAAAATGATACAAATACACTTGATATAGTTAAAACGGGTCAAAATGGGTAAATTTAAGTTGAATTATGTACATTATGGTGGAAATGGGTCAAAATGATACAAACACACTTGATATAGTTAAAACGGGTCAAAATGGGTAAATTTAAGTTGAATTATGTACATTATGGTTGAAATGGGTCAAAATGATACAAACACACTTGATATAGTTAAAACGGGTTAAAATGGGTAAATTTAAGTTGAATTATGTACATTATGGTTGAAATGGGTCAAAATGATACAAACACACTTGATATAGTTAAAACGGGTCAAAATGGGTAAATTTAAGTTGAATTATGTACATTATGGTTGAAATGGGTCAAAATGATACAAACACACTTGATATAGTTAAAACGGGTCAAAATGGGTAAATTTAAGTTGAATTATGTACATTATGGTTGAAATGGGTCAAAATGATACAAACACACTTGATATAGTTAAAACGGGTCAAAATGGGTAAATTTAAGTTGAATTATGTACATTATGGTTGAAATGGGTCAAAATGATACAAACACACTTGATATAGTTAAAACGGGTCAAAATGGGTAAATTTAAGTTGAATTATGTACATTATGGTTGAAATGGGTGATACAAACACACTTCAAGGTGTTGGTGTATCATTATATACTTAAAGTTATATTAAGAAGCAAATACCACAACTTATAATGTATGTTTTGTTTTGTAGGCACAAATTGCAAGTTTGTTTCAAAATGCAAACTTTATGACACAAATGACGCAACTTATTGCCTCCCAAAAAGGTACACAACAAGCTGATGAAGATGATGATTCGGACGAGGACGAAGAATAAACAATTTGTGTTGTTTAAGTTTATCTTGACGACATTAGAAGTTGATGTTAAACAATTTGTATGTTTTGTTATTTGTGTTGTTAAAACTCGTATTGTACTTCTTAATACTTATGTTATTTGTGTTGTTTGGAAATCTGGAAATTTGGTTTTATTTACAGGTTTTCTTGGTTTATAAAAATGGAAATTAAAAAAATAAAAAAAAAAATTTAAAATTAAAAATTGACTTTTAGCGGCGACATCGCCGCTAATAGTCTTCCCAGAATTTTTTTTTCAACTTTATAGCGGCGATATTGTCGCCGCAAATAAGTGTATTAGCGGCGACATCAATAGCGGCGACCCATTAGCGGCGATATTTTCCACAATAGCGACGAATCATTAGCGGCGACTCATTAGCGGCGACATGTCGCCGCTAATACTAATAGCGGCGACAGACGGGGTCAATTGCGGCGACAGTTGTCGCCGCTAATGCGCTTGTTCCTTGTAGTGACATTAGCCCTCAGCGATCACTATCTCATCACTAATGGGTGTTATGCTTCGAGGTTCGAACTTGAATTCAGTGTGTTGAGCTTCTCCGGTCGGCATGCGCATCATGTAGTGGCAGTTTAGAGGGCCGTGAAACCACCACTCCAAATCGGTGGATAATATTTCGGTGACATGTTTAGTGTCTCCGGTGGATAATGTCTTGTAAAGAGTATCGACAACGGCATGGTTTTGATGTTCATTTTCACTTATGTTAATGTCTTCCATTTCTGACCGGATTTGTATATATAAATTATAAATAACTAAATAAGTTGAGAGTAATGCACCAAATTATTACTATATTGTAGGGTTTTGTAGAAGAAATTTTGGAGAATTGATGGGTTAGTGTGGGACCGATGTTTTTTTATTTAATCTTTTTTTACTTGTTAATATTCTTAGTCTCGGCTTTGAACATATATTTTTGGAACATATATTGTTCTTTGAACGGCCGGTATTGACCACATATTTAAACTATATTTGTTTAATTTATATGATTTCTGTTAAATATTTACACTTATATGGACTATTTAAATGTTTCATTATCAATTAAGCTTCTAGGGGATGGGAAAGAAAAACGAGTAGAAGAATTTATAAAGAAGTTTAAAAATTTTATAAGAACAATTTTTATTAGGGAATTAAACTTAAAGTTAAAAGTAGAAACTTTTTAGATGGATTTAACTATTCTACTGACAACAAGCTAGAATGTTAAAATGTTAGAGTTAATGTAATTTGAATTAAGTACAAAAGGTCTAAGGGGCTGTTTGATTGTGCTGACCCGGTAAGATCTGACTGAGTCAGAAGCTGACCCAGTAAGAAGTTCTGACTGAGTCTGCATCTGACTGAAACTTGGCTGTTTGATTATGTATCTGACTGACTCTGCTGAATGAAAAAATAACCGCTATTATTATTATTATTATTATTATTATTATTATTATTATTATTATTATTATTATTATTATTATTATTATTATTATTATTATTATTATTATTATATTATTATTATTATTATTATTATTATTATTATTTTTTATATTTATATTTAACACACTCACCACCATTTAACACCCCCCCCCCTTCTCCTCTCTTCTTCTCCACACACACACACACACACACCAAATCGAAGGTGCAGGCGAACCACCCCCCCACTTCTCCTCTCTTCTCTTCTCCACACACACACACACACACACCAAATCGAAGGTGCAGGCGAACCACCAAATCGAAGCACCAAGTCGAAGGCGGTCGCAGCAGATGAAAGAATCGGGAATTTTGTGATTGAGAAACAGCAACAACAGAGGTTGAAGATGATGGAAACACTAGGTTCAACTTCAGTTGAAAATTAAGGGGAGGGACGGAGGAAGAGGACCGATTGGGGAGGGCGGGGTCGCGAGCACCTGCTGGCCGTTGAAGATGAAGAGGACCAAGGGGAGGGGCGGAGGCGATGCACCTGCGGGGGAGACGGAGAGGAAGCAGGTGGAGGCGATGCACCTGCGGGGGCGGCCGATGAAGAAGATGAAGCAGTCGATGAAGAAGATGACCGGGTCAGACAATCTGAAATCAAAGTCCGGGTCAGTGACCGGAGACCGAGTCAGCACCTATTGCAATGAAAACAAACGACCTGACCGGACTGACCGAGTCAGCCGGGTCAGGGGTCAGCCCGGTCAGATGGTATCAAACACGCCCTAAGTGTTTTCTATTCTCTTCTAGTTTCATAATGTTAAAATTAATCTTAAAGTATAAGTTAAATGCTGATTCTAATATTCCTATTGTTAATTAAATATGACTTTTATTTGCTAATATCAAACCATAATTGATCAAGAGAAAGATCAAGCACGATCGACAACATATACTCATATAGCATTCGAAGCAAAGTGTAAACTAAATTGTCCATTTGAAGGATACGTATTATTAACTATTTGAATTTCCCACGTGTTTAGATTTTGCGCAAATGACTACCTTGTTTTTGTGAATTTTGGTAAGTTAAATGTGTCAATAATCTTAGTGTGAATAACATGTTATTGAAATGCTAGATGGACATGTTAACGTTTAGATGAATACACATAAATGTTTGGTAAATAATTTGGTATACTTATATGCCTACTTTGAAATACAACATACTAGTTCTAACTAGACCTATTGCGTTTTAAAACGTATGCGAAGGATTTAATAATTTGAAAGTTAAAATTGTTGGAAAATTGGAAGAAGCAACACACAAAAACACTTTAATTAATATCAAAAGCCCATAAATTACATTGACCCCAAACCTCTATCTATACTAAATAAATACTAATCCTAAGCAAAGTAAAACTCAATAAATCAAATTTAATAACACTGATAACATGACAAATCAAATAAAACTCTATAATTATTCATCCTAACAACTTGATAATTGTTCTAAACAAAAATCTTAATCTTCTTTTATCAAGACTAATCTCTTCATCCTCCCCTTTAATTTTGATATGGACTTGTACCTTATCAGAACAATGTTAATTCATCATACTATTAAGCTTGAGCAAAGTTTGCAGTCTCCTTGTTTTTATTTCAATTAGGATACTCATATGTAAAGTGTTCATACTTTTCACGCCCGTAGCACCTCAATTCTCTTTTGTCTCTAAAATTACCACGCCCATAACCTCCGTCATCTTGTTCATTATCCATCTTAGTTTCTTCACGCCCATAGCTACGATGTTCGTTTCTACCTCGACCACGCCCATAGGGATCCTTATGGTTTTCTTGCTTTGAACTTCCTTTGGAATGAGTAAATAATAGTTTAGTATCCTTTTCAACCTTTGATCCACTCTTCAAAAGCCTTGAGCCTTCCTATCGTTTCTACAAAAGTTATAGTTTTAAAATCTACAAAATTGTTCAATTGAGGCGATAATTACTATATATTTATCCGGGACACCATCGAGCAATTTTTTGACGATCACCACATCTTCGAGGGTAGAACCCAAACTAATAAATTTTGTCATGAACTTGGATTATTTGCCGGCAAAGTCTTTGATAGACTCATTTTCTTCCATCCTTAGTTGATCAAATTCTCATTTCAACGTTTACAAAGTGCTCGAACTTCGATTCCCACAAACAACTTTAAAAGCTTTTAATTCCTCTTGCTTGCCTTGCGTCTCTATCGATCACCATACATGTTATATACTTCTTTTGTTCGCACCACACAGGTCTGATTGTCTGATTACTACCACACAGATCTTTCTCCTTTACCACACAGGTCTTATTCCTTCCTCCTTACTACACCACACAGGTACAACGATCCACATAGGTTGATATCATACTGAATCATATAGATTTCTTGCACCGCTAAACCACACAGGTTCGCTTTTTCTTCTCTCCACACAGATTCGACCTCCGGCTTCTAAGGTACGAGCTTTACACCAAACTCTGATACTAATTGTTGAAAAATTCAAAGAAGCAACACACCTAAACACTTTAATTAATATCAAAAGATCACAAATTACATTGACCCCTAATGTCTATTATACTAAATAAATATTAATCCTAACCAAACGCAAACTCAATAAAAATCCTATTTAATAAAACTGATACACATGACAAATCAAATAAAACTCTATAATTATCTATCCTAACAACTTAAGATTCTAAACTAAAATTAATCTTCTTTTATTAAAATTAATCTATTTATTGAATTGAAAGCTGTTATTTCCTTATGCAGATATACCCTCTAATATGAAAACAACATTAATATTTGCTAGTATATTTTTTATTAAAAATTAAGCAATCATTCCAACAACAATGAAGTGAATCAAAGAATAATCTCATATTTTTGTTGTTAGTCACCAATGAGTTCAAAAATAAACAATAACAATTTTTAAAGAATCCGAAGGCGATTATTACCAATTTGTTGTCTCGATCTCTATAGAATTTTGTTATAGATTAGTTGAGTAGAATCGATAGTTCTAATATAAAGTACTTGTATTTTAGCACACATATAGAATCGAGGCCTTGTTTTATTGAAATTCTTGATGTCAGAATGATTGGACATTTGCCATATGAACAACAAAGCGTTACTCGAATGAGAGAGTGGAAATTCAAGAAAAAGAAGGAAGGTACAAATATTTGAGGTTAAATCATGCTCGAGATCAAGCTTAATGATTTAAACTCGAATCATTTCAAAATTTTACCAATCTAATCCCAAAGAGCTCTCAAACAATGTGGCCCCATGTACATTCCTATATGTACATAGGACTACACACATCTTTATCTTATTAACAATATACAGCAAAAAATTGGAAAATAATCGAATGAATCATTTACAAAAGTTATTAAAGATGTTGCATAGTAAAAACAGAAAATTAATATGTGATAAACCGTATAGCGTCATTGAACGTGCAATTTTATGTACGTTTTGAGTTTTTATTGAATCGATATAATCCGTTTGGAAAAATATACGTCTGGGCAAATATATTACGTTTGTATTCAAGGTATTCAAGCTACGTTTGACGTTAATTTAGTTCAAAAACGAGTTGTGTAGATTGTAATTAATACGTTATGATGTCTTGTATTATGCCGTTGTAACGCGCGACGAGCAAATAACTAGTTTTTTATTGAATAATAAACAATCACCAAACATTAATGAAGTCAATCAAACGATAATCTTTTTTCCCGGTCACTAATGAATTCAAAAATAAATAGAGACAATATTTTAAAAGTCCGGAAACGATTTTACCAATTTGTTATCTCGACCTTTATAGAATTTAAAAGTAGTTATCATTTTAGCATCAAATAGAATCGGCGCCCTAGATTTATTTAAATTCTTAATGTAAGAATGATTACACATCAGCCATATGAACAACGAAGTTACTCGAATGAGAGAGAGGAAGTTAGTGAAAAATAAAGAAGGTACAAATTTCTGTTAAAATAAATGATTGTGATATTAAACTCATGCTCGAGATCAAGCTCGTTGATCTGAAGTTGATTTTTTTTAAAATTTGACCAATCTAATCCCAAAAGGCTCTCAAACAAACTGGGCCGTGTACATTTCTACAATTAGGTAAATCTGTCCATAGGAGTGTGCACATCTTCATCTTATTAAAAATGTATAACAAAATAATTAAAACTAATGGAATGTTTTAATGATCAATAGAGTCTTACACAGGTTTTAACCAATTCCTACAATTAGGTAAATCTACACATTATATTCAAACTTTTTACATATATTTTTTTTAAACATGTACAAATTGAATGTCTGTTTCGTGGAGGTCATAACTACATCAATTAAGGGAAACCGGAAGTAAATGGTACTTTAATTTGCGCAACGATGTTGATCATGCACCATCATCAAATCGCAAGCATGAGCCCCGCAATGATCGTGGAATAGTTCTCGAGGTTGGCTTTCCCACACGGTGGAGCAATCTTCCTGCCCCACCCGACTAACGGGTCTGACTTTCAAATCCTTCACCATCAACCATGTGTTGAAATACTCCCTGAGTCAGGTGATGAGCCCGTCTTTCAGGGTCCAAACATGTACCCAGTACACGTGTGCTCCCTCGTAGCCCTCAGCTATTACAATCTCATTGCCAATGTGTGACAACCTAAAAATAGATAGACAATTTTATATTTTAAATTTTATATTACGACTAACATCTTATGAATATTATTTAATAAATTAGATTATTATGTCATATGCATGTCAAGTATATATTTTACGTATGCATGTTTGCATGCATGTATATATATATATATAGAATTTTACGTATGCATGCATGTATAGATATATATATAAACTTTAGTAATAACATTCATTATATATATAAGATTAATATGGTACTATGCATGCATAGGTAATGTATAATGTATGTATATATTTAAAAACATGTAGTTAAGTATATAATAAGACATTTGCTATATATCTATATGTAATGAAATAAAAAACAAAAATTTAATCAAACATTTATCATTGACAGGGTTTATCTAAAGGTATCTCCCATAAAAGGAATCTTCCAGTTTGAAAAACCAAGTTAGCTAAACCCTAGGTATGTTGGTTCATTTAAAATCATTGATAGGATTGGTCCTATGGCATATAAGTTGGAATTATCCTAAGAATTAAGTGAAGTGCATAACACCTTTCATGTGTCCAACCTCAAGAAATGTCTAACCGATGAGACTTTAAAGATACCAATTCAAGAAGTCAAAATAGATAAGAAACTTCATTTCATGGAAGAACCAGTAGCCATTGTAGACAAAGAAGTGAAAAGATTAAGAAAGAATAGAATTGCTATAGTAAAAGTTAAATGAAATGCAAAGAGATGACCACAATACACATGGGAAAGAGAAGATGAGATCAAGAAAATTTTATATTTTAAATTTTATATTACGACTAACATCTTATAACTAACATCTTATGAATATTATTTAAAATAGATAGACAATTTTATATTTTAAATTTTATATTACGACTAACATCTTATGAATATTATTTAATAAATTATATTATTATGTCATATGCATGTCAAGTATATATTTACGTATGCATGTTTGCATGCATGTATATATATAGAATTTTACGTATACATGCATGTATAGATATATATATATAAACTTTAGTAATAACATTCATTATATATATATAAGATTAATATGGTACTATGCATGCATAGGTAATGTATAATGTATGTATATATTTAAAACCATGTAGTTAAGTATATAATAAGACATTTGCTATATATCTATATGTAATGAAATAAAGAACAAAAACTTAATCAAACATTTACCAAACACAAAACTAATTTAACCTTAATTACCCTCACATTATCCTCGGCCGATCCATGCTTTGTCACCACCTTGAAGGACACTAATCACCTTCTTAGAATACCACATAAACCACCATTATTACTAAGTGATAGGTGGCATATTCTAGTACCTTTATCCATCCTTCCATGATTACCATGACACTAAGCTACTTAGGAACATGACACCTCAACAAGTTAACATCATTGCTATGTGATAAGGTGGCAACCTCTTGGCTTAACCATGTGCTAACCGCCACCTTCAACCATTCGGTTATAAGAACTTCCGAAAGCATTGTGGCAACTTTCATCCTTACACCTTTCAAACACTAGAATCAATTCTTGACCTATGGAACCTAAACAACCACAGCCGCAACCCACCACAATCACAACCACCGGCACTCTTTCTCTCGGATACAACGCAACTAACACCACCATAGCCATCAACCTCCGCCACCATCCCTACTCCCTCTCGCACACCAATCAAGCACAATCATTATAAGTTATATATATTATCATTATCCTTAAACCACTAAGCTCAAGAACAAGTGAAGAATCTAAAGAATACTCTCTTAAATCCATCTTGTACTTCTAAATCAAGGTAAAGCACTCAAATTATATATATGTGCTTGATATACATAACCAACTTTTTATTTGAAAACTAACAAAGCTTAATGAACACTTGATTTTTAAATAAAAAATCAGTAAGATAAATGTTTATAACAGAAAGTTTTATAAACCTAGGAATTAAACAAAAAGATTATAAATTAAAGAGTTAAAAACATTAGTATTCTTGATGAAATTAGATTTAAAACTTAAATAACTGTGATTGTAGGAATAAATCCAGAAATAAGTTTAGAAATATTAGTACTATTAATCTGTAAATTTTGGTATATTAAAGTTGAGTAAATTAATTTATGTGATTTAAATAAGGGAAAATAAAGAAAATACTCAAAAATACAAATAAATTCTTTAAAATTCTGGAAAAATCACAGAATGACTCTTTTGTAATTTATTTCCTTATTTTGATTGAAACATGAATTTTTAAGTGACCTATAATGTAAAAATCAAAAGAAATACTTAATCAGTACCATAAATCGTGAAAAATTCAATGAAGCCATTATAAATCAAATTCAACAGATGATGTAAGTTTAATAATTTTTGGAGTTATATAGTTTTTTTTAGTGAATTTTGGGAATATTATAATATTTACAGAAAGAAATTTGTTATGACTTGGACATCAAGAAAATTATGGGACGATATAAACTGTTGAAATAATATTCTATAAACTTTTGGGAATTTTTGGATAAGATTAGCTATTTTTGGTGATTTATGGAGAATTTGAAATAATTATAACAATTTATAGATGGTAAAATAAAAACTAATAATTTTATGGTAATATTATCTGATTATATTACAGTTAAATTTTCAAGGATTAGTTATATCTAAGGTTCTAAAAATTTTAAAGAAATTGTATCTAACTTATGAATTATTTTTATAGGTTACATTTGGGAAACAAGTGACACTCATAGTCCCATTTTGGTATTTGTATAGTTTTTATAGGAAAAAGCATACTGTTTATGTTGATACATTATTTTTTGAAATTTTTTGAGATATACTATCATTTGTGATACAACCATTAATTCGAATGAGGAACCGTCTGATAATATTGGTAACGCTACTTAGGAGAGTATTTTGCACCAACAGGATGAGTGTTGTGATGCCATTTAAATATTTACTGCACCAACATAATGAGTGTTGTGATGTAATATTATATGATCTTATGAATTATTTCATGACAGTATGATTATGTGTGTGAACATGTTTGGTTGTAATTGGTGCATCAATAAAACGTTTTGTCTGCAAATAAACCTATGATCTCACCAACTTTATGTTGACTATTTGAGTATGCTTTTTCAGGTGAAAAATGACTAACAATGTAGAATTCTCGTTTGATGTATACAACGGTTGGGGCGAAGTTGTGGAAGGGTCTGTGTAAACCTAACCGTCAACATATACGATGGCAGCGTTGTGGTGGATGCGTATTTCCATCGCATTTGAAGATGTTTAGTTAATTAAAAGTTGTATTAAGGATTATATTAAATTTTGGCTTTATATGTAATGATGTAATCCTAACTTATGATATATATAATTAAGTTATGTGTTTTATGTACTAATATTGTTGTGATTTAATTCTTATAATTAATTGTGTTCTAAACAAACAAGTCACATCTACAAACCGCTTCACGCTTCCACCGGGATGTGACAGGTTGGTATCAGAGCCATTGGTTATAGAGAATTAGGTACTATAAAAATACCTAGACTATAACCATAAGCTCAAATAATGGTAAATATATATACTTATGTGATATGATTTTATGTGAAATTCTATGCTTCCTATGCTTAACTTTAATAATTATAATAAAAATATGTGACTAACCATTTTGTGAAACATTATAAAGAAATTTTTGTGGTTATGAATTCAGATAGTTACTACAATGAAACTGATCCTTTCGAGTGTTCAGACCATAGTAACTCTAAGGAAATAACACCTGAACCAGAACCCCAACAAGCTATGGAAATCCCTCAACTAGAAGTTGAAAATGAGCCAAATTTTTATGTTCGACGCGTACCGGTACACATTGGAGGATATACAATTAAGACCCTAGGAAAACGATACGTGGAAACAAATTTGTGACTAAGCAAGCTGAGAATATAGAAATACAACATTCTGATTCCTCCGGGGACGAATGTAAGATAACTAAAAGACAAAAGTTGAACCAAGTGAAGACAGCTCAGCGGACACTTAGGAAACTCAAGAAAATACAACTAGGAATCTGAAAAATCCAGAAGGATATCAAGAAACTCAAAACACCTAAGAAAAACATCTTCACAAAGATATAGGAATGGATTCGCAAGAACTAGAAAGCTATAGACTAACTTGTCAAAATAAAGAAATAAGAACTTAATAAAATAAATATATATATATCTTTGTGTTTAAATGTTTATTTGTTATATGCTAAATAAACTTGTGTTAGATTATCTATTCATGATACTAATATTATGATTCACTATAGTAAATCATGCCGCCAAAAAGAAACACTCAGCATGTACGAAGAACAGCTCGAGTGGAACGACCTAGAATCCGACTTGGGAAAGAAACACCTGTGAATACTGACACAAATGAAAATGACAGAATTTCTCAAATAGTAGCCCAACAAATAGAAGCTACCTTACCTACCCTGATAACCCAACTACAACAAAATCTGAACTTTGGAACCACCTCACACCCACAGGAAAGGCCTGAAAATATTAATTCAGAAGAACGACAGGAAAAAAAATCCTGAATGGAGTCTCGAAAGGATCCTCTTACAAAACCTTTATGTCCTGTAGACCCTGAGAATTTGATGGAAAAGGAGGAGCTGTGCAAGCCTTACGATGGTTAGATGAAATGGAAGCAGTCTTGGAAATCAGTAACTGTGCTGAGAATTACAAGACACTGTTTGCTTCGCATTCACTAAAAGGAGAGGTACAATCCTGGTGGAAAATGGAGGTATACACTAAAGGTAGGCATATTATGAATAAGATAAGTTGGAAAGATTTTAGAAATCTAGTGATAGAAAAATATTGTCCTTATAATGAAATTAGAAAAATTGGAGGCTGAATTTTTGGCACTAGAAATGAAAGGAGCTGCACATCGGGAATATACCGACAGGTATAATGAACTGTCCATGTTAGTATCACATCTGATAACTCCTGAATCAAAAAGGATAGGAAGATATATTTGGGGACTAGTACCACAAATAAGAGGATTAGTAAAATCCGCTAGGACCAAAACTTTTCAGGAAGCAATAATCCTGTCAGGAAGTTTGACAGATGAAATGATTAGGAAAGGATCATTAAATAATCCAAAAATAGGAGAGAAAAGAAAGTGGAATGAAAACCACACAGGAAGGAAATTTGGAGAAAACCTTCAGAAAAGAATGACCCGACCTCCACAAACAAATTTCTTAGGAACAGCTCAGGGAAAGAAAATGGATAGACAACCACAGTCCAATATCTGCCAAAGATATCATTCAGGTTACCGTATGACAGTGGTTTGTTATAACTGCAAGAAGAAAGGACACATATCCCTAGAGTGCAAGAACCCTACCAACCCTAAACCAGTCTGTTTTCAATGTGGAAACGAGAATCATTTTTGTAATGAACGTCCACAACGGAATGGCAAGGCTCTAGTTAACCAAAACAACCCCCGTGGAAGAGCTTTCGTAATACAAGCTGAAGAAGCTCGTCATGAACCAGAAGTAGTAACGGGTACGTTCCTTATCAACAACCAATACGCAAAAGTATTATTTGATACAGGAGCAACTCGTAGTTTTATTTCAAATACCTTTAAACCATCACTTAGTTTAACCTCTGAGAAACTAAGACATAGATATGTGATAGAATTAGCTGATGGTAAAGTAATAGAAGCTGGTGAAATTATTCCTAACTGTATTTTGAATTTAGATGAATATTGTTTTGATATAGATCTAATTCCTATTAAATTAGGAGGATTTGATATTATAGTAGGTATGGATTGGTTAAGTAAGAACCATGCTGAAATTATATGTGATAAGAAAATGATAAAAATTCCTTTGATTAAGGAAGATAAAACTCTCTGTATATACGGTGATAGACCAAGTGGTATTATGAAATTGATTTCCTGTGAAAAAGCACAAAAATGCTTGAATAAGAAATGTTTAGCTTTCTTAGCTTACATAGTTGATGCAAAGCTTGATAAGGGGAATTTGGAAAGTGTTCCTATTATTAATGAATACTCTGATGTTTTTCCTGATAAATTACCTGGACTACCACCCACTCGTCAAGTAGAGTTTAAAATAGAATTAATACCAGGAACAACCCCTATTGCTAAAGCACCATATCGTTTAGCACCAACTGAAATGAAGGAACTCATGACCCAATTACAAGAACTATTAGATAAGGAATTTATACGTCCTAGTGTATCACCTTGGGGAGCACCAGTTCTGTTTGTCAAAAAGAAAGATGGGACTTTTAGGATTTGTATCGATTATAGAGAACTCAATAAAGTTACTATAAAGAATAGATATCCTCTCCCTAGGATTGATGATTTATTTGATCAAATACAAGGATTTAGTTATTTTTCTAAAATAGATTTAAGATCTGGATATCATCAGTTAAGAGTACAGGATGACGATATATCAAAAACTGCATTCAGGACTAGGTATATCAAAAACTGCATTCAGGACTAGGTATGGACACTATGAATTTCTTGTAATACCATTTGGATTAACCAGTGCTCCAGCAGTGTGTATAGATTTAATGAATAGAGTGTGCAAACCCTATTTAGATAAATTCGTTATAGTCTTCATAGATGACATTCTGATTTACTCTAACAATAAGGAAGACCACGAACAACACCTGAGGTTAACTTTGGAATTACTACAAAGGAAAAGTTGTATGCAAAATTCTTAAAATGTGAATTTTAGAAAAGAGAAGTACAATTCTTAGGACACATAGTTAACCAGAATGGAATTCAAGTTGATCCAGCAAAGATTGAAGCAGTCAAGAAATGGGAAGTTCCAAAAACCCCAACTGAAATACGACAATTCTTAGGTTTAGCGGGATATTACAGGAGATTTATAGAAAATTTCTCGAAAATAGCTCAACCTTTGATAGAATTAACCCAAAAAGATAGAAGGTATATATGAGAAAAAAACGAAATGAAGCTTTTGAACTCCTTAAAAATAAGTTGTGTAGTGCACCCGTTTTAGCTTTGCGAGAAGGGACAAATAACTTTATAGTATATTGTGATGCATCACGTCAAGGTTTTGGATGTGTCTTAATGCAAAATGATAAAGTAATAGCATATGCATCCAGACAACTTAGGGGTAGTGAAAAGAACTATACTACCCATGATCTAGAATTAGGAGTAGTAGTGTTTGCATTAAAAATTTGGAGACATTATCTGTATGGGACGAAGTGTATAATATATACGGATCATAAAAGTCTGCAACATATCTTTGATCAGAAAATGTTGAATATGAGGCAGAGAAGATGGATAGAATTATTAAGTGATTATGACTGTGAAATTAAGTATCATCCTGGTAAAGCAAATGTAGTTGCTGATAGGGTTAAGCCATTACGAGTACATGCTATGAGAATAGAATTACATTCAGATTTGTTAAATCAAATTTGGGATGCTCAACAAGAGGATATGTTGAAACTAAAGGAACTATTAAAAAATATGAAGGAAGAAAAAGATGGAATTTTGAGATTTAAAGGGAGAATTTGGGTACCTGACAATAACATGATTAGAACAATAGTCTTATAAGAAGCACACAAGTCAAAATATTCTGTACATCCAGGAAATAATAAAATGTACAAGGATTTGAAAAGCCAATACTGGTGGCCAGGCATGAAAAGATCAGTCGGAGAATTCGTGGAACAATGTGATATCTGTTCAAGAGTAAAAGATGAATACCAAAAACCTTCGGATACCTACAGCAACCAGAAATTTCAGAATGGAAATGGGATCAGATTACAATGGACTTCATAACCAAATTACCAAGAACCAGAAGTGGATATGACACAATTTGGGTTATAGTAGATAAATTGACTAAGTCAGCTCATTTCTTACCCATACGAGAAGGTTATAAGATAGAAAGACTATCAAGAATTTACATAAAAGAAATTGTGTCTAGACATGGAATACCTGTATCCATCATATCAGATAGAGACAGTAGATTTACTTCCAGATTTTGGCAAACATTACAAAAAGCCTTAGGAACCCAAGTAAACTTAAGTACAGCCTATCATCCACAAACTAATGGATAAAGCGAAAGAAAAATACAAACACTAGAAGATATGTTAAGAGCTTGTGCTATAAATTTTAGTAGAAATTAGGATAGCCACTTACCATTAATAGAATTTTCATACAATAACAGTTATCACTCTAGTATTGGGTTATCTCCATTTGAAGCTTTGTACGGAAGAAAGTGTAGATCACCCTTGTGTTAGAATGAAATAGGTGATAGACAACTTACAGGTCCTGAATTAATCCAAGAAACCACGGACAAGATCACTGATATTAAAAATAGATTAAAAGCAGCTCGTGATCGACAGAAAAGTTATACAGACAAATGAAGGAAACCGTTGGAATTTCAAATTGGAGACAGGGTTTATCTAAAGGTATCTTCCTTAAAAGGAATCTTCTGGTTTGGAAAACCAAGTAAGCTAAGCCCTAGATATGTTGGTCTATTTAAAATCATTGATAGGATTAGTCATGTGGTATATAAGTTGGAATTACCCCAAGAATTAAGTGAAGTGCATAACACATTTTATATGTCCAACCTCAAGAAATGTCTAACCGATGACACTTTAAAGATACCAATTCAAGAAGTCAAAATAGATAATAAACTTCATTTCATGGAAGAACCAGTAGCCATTGTAGACAAAGAAGTGAAAAGATTAAGAAAGAATAGAATTCCTATAGTAAAAGTTAAATGGAATGCAAAGAGAGCACCAGAATACACATGGGAAAGAGAAGATGATATCAAGAAAAAATACTACCACTTATTCAGAGGTAATGATCAGATAAAGTTCTTCTAAAATTTAAGAAATCACAGTCCAAGGAATTTCGGGACGAAATTCTTTTAACAGGGGGAGAATTTGACAACCCGAAAAATAGATAGACAATTTTATATTTTAAATTTTATATTACGACTAACATCTTATGAATATTATTTAATAAGTTATATTATTATGTCATATGCATGTCAAGTATATATTTTACGTATGCATGTTTGCATGCATGTATATATATAGAATTTTACGTTTGCATGCATGTATAGATATATATATATATAAACTTTAGTAATAACATTCATTATATATATATATAAGATTAATATGGTACTATGCATGCATAGGTAATGTATAATGTATGTATATATTTAAAAACAAGTAGTTAAGTATATAATAAGACATTTGCTATATATCTATATGTAATGAAATAAAGAACAAAAACTTAATCAAACATTTACCAAACAGAAAACTAATTTAACCTTAATTACCCTCACATTATCCTCGGCCGATCCATGCTTTGTCACCACCTTGAAGGACACTAATCACCTTCTTAGAATACCACATAAACCACCATTATTACTAAGTGATAGGTGGCATATTCTAGTGCCTTTAGCCATACTTCCATGATTACCATGACACTAAGCTACTTAGGAACATGACACCTCAACAAGTTAACATCATTGCTATGTGATAAGGTGGCAACCTCTTGGCTTGACCATGTGCTAACCGCCACCTTCAACCATTCGTTTATAAGAACTTCCGAAAGCATTATGGCAACTTTCATCCTTACACCTTTCAAACACTAGAATCAAGTCTTGACCTATGGAACCTAAACAACCGCAACCGCAACCCACCACAATCACAACCATTGGCACTCTTTCTCTCGGATATAACGCAACCAACACCATCATAACCATCAACCTCCGCCACCATCCCTACTCCCTCTCGCACACCAATCAAGCACCATCATTATAAGTTATATATATATCATTATCCTTTAACCACTAAGCTCAAGAACAAGTGAAGAATCTAAAGAATGCTCTCTTAAATCCATCTTGTACTTCTAAATCAAGGCAAAGTACTCAAATTATATATACGTGCTTGATTTTTATTTGAAAAGTAACAAAGCTTAATGAACACTTGATTTTTAAATCAAAAATCAGTAAGATAAATGTTTATAACAGAAAGTTTTATAAACTAATGAATTAAACAAAAAGATTTTAAATTAAAGAGTTAAAAACATTAGTATTCTTAATAAAATTAGATTTAAAACTTAAATAACTGTGATTGTAGGAATAAATTCATAAATAAGTTTAGAAATATTAATACTATTAATTTGTAAATTTTGGTATATTAAAGTTGAGTAAATTAATTTATGTGATTTAAATAAGGGAAAATAAAGAAAATACTCAAAAATACAAATAAATTCGTTAAAATTTTGTAAAAATCACAGAATGACTCTTTGAGATATAAAAGTCCCAGGAATTATTTTGTAATTTATTTCCTTATTTTGATTGAAAAATGAATTTTTAAGTGATCTGTAAAGGAAAAATCAAAAGAACTGCTTAATCAGTACCATAAATCGTGAAAAATTCAATGAAGCCATTATAAATCCAATTCAACATATGATAAAGGGCGTACCCGGTGCATGAAGCTCCCGCTTTACGCAGGGTCCGGGGAGGGGCCGGATCGCGAAGCGATCTGATGTACGCAACCTTTCCTTGCACAATTTTGTGCAAGAGGCTGTTTCCACGGCTAGAACCCATGAACTCAAGATCATAAAGCAGCAACCTTACCAGTTGCTCCAAGGTTCGCCTTCAACATATGATGTAAATTTTATAATTTTTGAAGTTATATAGCTAGTTTTAGTGAATTTTGGGAATATTTTAAGATTTACAGAAATAAATATGTTGTGACTTGGACATCAAGAAAATTATAGGATGATATAAACTGTTGAAATAATATTCTGTAAAATATTGAGAATTTTTGGATAACAGTAGCTATTTTTGGTGATTTATGGAGAATTTGAAATAATTATAACAATTTATAGATAGTAAAATAAAAACTAATAATTTTATGGTAATATTATCTAATTATATTACAGTTAAATTTTCAAGAATTAGTTATATCTGAGGTTCTAAAAATTTTAAAGAAATTGTATCTAACTTATGAATTATTTTATAGGTTACATTTGGAAAACAGGTGAGACTCATAACCCCATTTTGATATTTGTAAAGTTTTTGGGGGAAAAAACATACTGCTTATGTTGATGCATTACTTTTTAAAATTTTTTTGAGATATACTGTCATTTGTGATACAACCATTAATTCGAATGAGTAACCGTCTGATAATATTAGTAGCGCTACTTAGGAGAATATTTTGCACCAACAGGATGAGTGTTGTGATACTATTTAAATATTTCCTGCACCAACAGAATGAGTGTTGTGATGTAATATTATCTGATCTTATGAATTATTTTGTGACAGTATGATTATGTGTGTGAACAGGTTTGGTTGTAATTGGTGCATCAATAAAACGTTTTGTCTGAAAATAAACCTATGATCTCACCAACTTTATGTTGACTATTTGAGTATGCTTTTTCAAGTGAAAAATGACTAACAATGTAGAATTCCCGTTTGATGTATACAACGGTTGGGGCGAAGTTGTGGGAAGGGTCTGTGTAAACCTAACCGTCAACATATACGATGGCAGCGTTGTGGTGGATGCGCATTTCCATTGCATTTGAAGATGTTTAGTTAATTAAAAGTTGTAATAAGGATTATATCAAATTTTGGCTTTATATGCAATGATGTAATCCTAACTTATAATATATATAATTAAGTTATGTGTTTTATGTACTAATATTGTTGTGATTTAATTTCTTATAATCAATTGTGTTCTGAACAAACAAGTCACATCCACAAACCGCTTCACGCTTCCGCCGGGATATGACACAATGGCAGTTATAGTTTGAGGTTCGAACTTAAATTCTGTGTGTAGGGCTTTTCCGGTCAGCATGCGCATCATGTAGTGGCAGTTTAGAGGGCCGTGAAACCACCACTCGAGATCAGTCGCTAATATTCTGGTGACATTTTTAGTGTGTCCAGTGGCTAATGTCTTGTAAAGAGTGTGGACAATGGCTTGGTTTTGAAGTTCAATTTCACTTACGTTGATATCTTCCGATCCATTTTTAGAAGGAGAATTATAACTTATAAATAAGTGGAGAGTAATGTGCTAAAATATCACTATATGGTAGGGGTTTTATAGAAGAAATAAGGACAATTGATGGGTTAATTAATAGGTTTGTTTTTATTTAATCTTGTTTCTTACTTTTAAATATTCTTACTTCGGCTTTGACCACGTATTTTTTTTGAACGGCCGGAGTTGACCCCATATTTAAACTATCTTTGTTTCATATTCTTACATGGACCATTTTACTGTTGCATTCTCGTCCTTCTAGGGAACAGGAAAGAAATATAAGAGACAAATATAGGTAGAATTAATAAGAATTTTGTTTTTTTTATAAAAATATTTTTAATTAGGGAACTAAACGTAAAAGTAATTAAAAGTAAAAAAATCTATAGATGGATTTAGCAATTCTAGTGACTGACAATGTAGAATTTTAAAATGTTAGATTTAATGTAATTTCAGTTAAATAAAAGTCTTACATCTTTCTATTCTCTTCTAATATGCTAATGTTACAATTTTAAAAGCATAGGATAAATGCTCCTTAAATGCCTGTGTGTTTATAAAACATGTCTTTTATTTGCTAAGATCAAGACATAATTCATCAATTGAAACATCAAACAATAGAAGTTAAGAACACAGATCGAAAACATATAGTTTTCTTAGCTAAGTGTAGACTAGATTATCCGTTTAAAGGATAAGTAAGATTAAGTATTTGTTTGTGTGACTTTAAATTTGGTATAATATGTGTCAATCTTAGTGTGAACAACATGTTAGCTTTATATATATATTCAAATGCAAGATGGGCATGTTAATATTTAGATAAATACATGTAAACTAGTAGCAAGATCCCTGTATTGCAGGTGAGCAGCAAGACCGTGAAAACAACAAACTTCAAAATGTTGTCATAAGCCTATGCGTTGAGGGGAACAATGTGAAAAAAAAAACTAGCACTGAAACGTTGTCGCGAACCCACGTGTTGATAACATACTTAATTTTGTATAAGAAAAACGAAACCTTGATGGTGTTGATGCCATTTGAAAAATAATATAAATAAATAAAACTGTCACAAACCTGTGCGCTGCAACGGGCCATTGATAATATTTAGGACGGTCTGATTCGGTTTTTGTCGAACATACGGTCTTTAAATCCTGAACACACTAACTTTGTTCCAAATTAACCACAGATGTTAAAGTTTTATAGAAATGGACGTTAGTTGTATATTTCACTTTCAATATTTACGCATTATCTAAAATATGTGAATAAAAACCAAAGTTCACAAAGTACATTAATGTTTTTAATCTCGTTTTCTTTTGTTTCAAAAACCACAAGTCATGCCTTATTTGCAAGGCTAAATAGCTAAATATGTACCAATTAAATATTTGTGTTTTTTTTAAAAAAAATTAAAAGTGCTAGAGGGGAAATTAAAGAAAAATAAGTAAACCCGGCAATCTTGACTCAAGCGGTTTGATTTAGGTTGGTTTGTGCTGAAGAAATAAAATTATGGGCTCGTGTGAGTTTACATGTATTTTTAGGGTGATCAAGATGAGTTGAATTTAAATTAGTAAAATTAACCAAACGGGTAAGGATGGGTTCAAGTGTTCAAGAAAAGACACGGTCTTCATCAACCCTTTCTAAATTAACACCACAGACGGTAGCGATTGAAAGTCTCAAACCAAACCAACTATGTCTTTTTATATTTTCTTGAACAAACGAACACCACAATAATCACATTAATCTTTGACTTCTTAAGTTGCCTGTCAACATTGATATTGTCTACCATATTATTTATTGAAAAACACACAATCACCAAACAATGATGAAGTCGATCAAACAATAATCTCAAATCTTTGTAGGTCACAAATGAGTAATAATACATAAAACAATCTCTTATTACAGATTTGTTGTAGAATTATCCCGTATATTAGTTGTGATTCTTAACATCGGAATGATTCACATTAGCCATATGAACAATGAAACGTTACCCGAACGAGAGAGAGAAAGTTAATGAAAAATAAAGGACGTACAAATATCTGTTAAAATGGATGAATGTGAGGTTAAAATCACGCTCGAGATCAAGCTCGTTGATTTAAAATCAACTCGTTTCAAAATTTTAACGCTCTAATCCCAGATAGCTCGATCTCAAACAACGTCGGTCGTGTACATTACTATATGTCCTATAGGACTGCGCACATATTCATCTCTTTAACAATGTACAATAAAATAATTAATTAGAAATTACTTATGGAATGAATCGTTGGAGTTTTACACAAGTTAGTAACTAGCTTATACAATGATAATAGGTTAAATATACACATTATATTAAAATTTTCACATAATTAATTTGTTTCACGGAGTTCATAATCTCATACATTATTACATTAAGACTAAATTACAAATTTCATCATTTATGTTTGGCGAAAATTATGGAATGAGTCCTTTCGAAAAATAACTTTCACTCAATGTCCTTTTTTACAAAAAGTTATTACGTAATACATCCTTTTTACTAACTGGGGTTAAATAATTCTGTTAAGTCAAGGACATTATTGTCATTTTATTTATAAAGGACTACTTTTGTAATGTTAAAGTTTCTTTTTATTCTTTCTATTTATTTTTTTCTTTTATTATTTTTATTAATTGATTATTTTGCTTATTTATTTTATATAATATATACTATTTAATTTATTTATTTTTATTATATATTTTTCATTATATATATATATATATATATATATATATATATATATATATATATGTAACACATAAAATGCCACTAATTTTTATTAAAATATTTTAACTCTAATTAAATAGTTTTAATTAATTTAAAGTTATTTTTTAATATCTAGCTTTCTAATGGCTATATTTAAAAATTCCCATCATAATGTATTATTCATCTCATTCATCTTTAATTTTTTTAAAAACCCTAAATGGCATATCAATGTGATAATATTTTTAATTAAATTTGTAGTACTCATTTTGATCCATTAAGATGACTCGACACATAAAGATGCTAATTGGAGCCTTCATTTTCATCTCATTCATCTTTAATTTTTTTAAAAACCCTAAATGACAAATGATAAAAGTAATAATTAAAATAGTAAGTATATATAATAAAATAATTAAAATAATTTTAAAATGATAAAAGAAATAATTCTAATCAAAGAAATAAAAACTAAATTTTATTAAAAAAATATTTTAATTTGTAATAGGTTTTTAATATAAACCATAACCCAAACTATTTAACACAGTTGAAAATTTTATACCAAAATGATATTAAAATCTTTATATCATAAGCCAAACTGTTTAGCACAACTGAAAATTTTATACCAAAATTATATTAAAATCTTTATACCATACGCCAAACTATTTTTAAATTTCTTTAAACCAAAATAATAATAAAAAAACGACAGCAAAATAAAAAAAATTACTAGTTTAAATTATATAACATGAAAAAAAAATATATTTTTAACCCTCTAATTTGTATTCGTACAATTAGAAAAGTAGATAAATAAAATTTAAAAACAAAAAAATATATATAATAAATTAAAAAACTATTATTAAAAGTATAACTTATAAAAAAAATTAAAAATAATTACGTAATAATATTTAAGATTATAAATAAAAAGTGTATTAAAAAGATAAAGTAAATAAAATAAAACATAAAGAAAAAATAGAATAGTAAAAAACTTACAGATTTCGTCCTTTAAGTAATAAGGGCAAAATGGTCATTTACATAAAATTAACAGAAAAAGTTAACTTTTGTTAGTTGAAAGGACATAAAGTGTGATAAGTTTTAAATAAAGGACGCTCAGTGTAATTATAAAAGTTTAAGGATAAAACCCATAATTTTAAAAATAGTTAAAGAATAAAATTTGTAATTTAGTCTTACATTAATTAGGGAAAACATAAAGTAGATTGTACTTTTGAAAAACAATGGTGATCATGATCATGCAACCTTATCAAATGACAAGCATCAACGCCGATAAGTTTTTATTTGATTAATCTTGTTTTTTACTTGTTAATATTCTCAGTCTCGGCTTTGAACACATATTTTTTTGAACATATATTGTTCTTTGAATTGCCGGGATTGACCACATATTTAAACTATATTTGTTTTATATGATTTCTAATAAATATTGAGCCCCTGTTTGGTTGCGTCTGACCGAGCCTGGTCAGACGCGAGCGTCTGACTCGGTCAGATAAGGGCTGTTTGGTTGCGAGGCTCTTACCGGAGATCACGTCTGACCGGAGCGCCTACCCGGTCAGACCTCAACCATAGTCTGACCCGTGGTCAGACGTGAAGGTGGAGTGACGGGCGGTGGTGCTTGCGGTGGTGGTGGCGGTGGTGGTTCAGATCTACGGTGGCGGTTCAGATCTGCGGCGGCGGTGGTGCTTGCGGTGGTGGTGGTCGACGGTGATTATTTCTGGCCGGCGGTGGTGCTTGCGGTGGTGGTGAGGGTGAGGGAGAGAGACGGTGGTGGTGAGGGTGCTTGCGCCGGTGGTGCTTGCGGTGGTGATGAGGGTGCTTGCGCCGGTGGTGCTTGCGGTGGTGGTGAGGGTGAGGGAGAGAGACGGTGGTGGTGAGGGTGCTTGCGCCGGTGGTGCTTGCGGTGGTGGTGAGGGTGCTTGCGCCGGTGGTGCTTGCGGTGGTGGTGGTCGGCGGTGGTGGTCGGTGGTGGTGGTCGGCGGTGGTGGTCGGCGGTGGTGGTCGGCGGTTCGAGAGAGTTGCAGATCGAGAGAGAGAGACGAAAGGGTGTTGGTTGTGGTGTTGTGGAGAGTTTAATTTTGACTTTTTGTATCTCTCTTTGATTGCCTTATGTACACACAAAGCAGATGTGTTTTGTTGGTATTTTAAAAACTTTTCTTTTTACAACCAAACATAATTATTCGTTCATATCTCTTACTGGTTCAGACCTCTTACTGGTTCAGACACTCTTATTCATTCAGCACTTATTCAATCAGATGTTGACAAACAGCCCCTGACATGGACTGTTTTAATATTTCATTATTAATTAAGCTTCTTGGGAATAGGAAAGAAAATAAGTAGAGAGAAAAAGAAAAAGGAAGAATTTATAAGAAGTTAAAAAATTTTAAAGTAGAAACATTTTTGATGGATTTAGTTATTCTACTGACAACAATCTAGAATATTAAAACGTTAGACTGTGTAATTTCAGTTAACAAAAGGTCTTAGTGTTTCTATTCTCCTTTAGTTTTATAATGTTAAAAATCTAAACGTATAAGTTAAATGCTAATTCTAAAATTCCTATTATTTTTCAATAAGTCTTTAATTTGCTAAGATTAAACCATAATTGATCAAGTGAAATATTAAGCACTAGAATAATAAAATGATCAAACAACAAAGATCGAGTACATAAGCAAAGTGTAAACTAAAATTTCCATTTGAAGGACGAGTATGATTAAATATTTGAATTTCTCACTTGTTTAGATTTTGGGCAAGTGACTACTTTGTTTTTGTGAATTTTGGTTAAGTTGAATGTACGTGTCAATCTTAGCGTGAATTACATGTTATTGAAATGCTAGATGGACATGTTAACGTTTAGATAAATACATGTAAAAGTCTGGTTTGTTAAGGTAAATAATTTGATAAACATATATGTCTACTTTACAACCTAGTACTAGACCTATTGTGTTTTAAAATGTACGCTAAGGATGTAATAATTTGCAAGTTAAAATCAAAAGTTGTTATTTCCTTATGCAAATATACGCTCTAACATATGAAAACAACATTAATATTTGCTGTTATAATTTTACTCAATATAAGCAATCATCCAACAATAATGAAATGAATCAAAGAATAATCTCATATATTTTTTTTGTCAATCACCAAGGAGTTAAAAAAAACTAATTTTTTAACAATCCGGAAATGATTATTACTGATCGTTGTTTCGATCTCTATAGAATTTTGCCCTAAATTACGTGAGTAGGATCAGTTGTTTTAATTATAAAATACTCGTCACTTTAGCACACAAATAGAATCAAGACCATTGTTTTGTTGAGATCCTTGATGTCGGAATGATTGCACATCAACTATACGAACACCGAAGCGTACTCAAATAAAAGAACGGAAATTAAAGTAAAAGAAAGAAAGTACGAATATCTGTTATAAATATGAATGTGAGGTTGAATTATGTTCAAGGTTGTTGATTTAAACTCGAATTTTATCAAACTTTTATCAATCTTATCAATCTAATCCCAAAGAGCTCTCAAACAACATTGGCCCATGTACATTCCTATGATCCGGCCTATCTGTATATAGGACTATACACATTATATTATTAACAACATAATTATATTATTAACAGCATAATTGTATTATTAACAACATAATTATATTACTAACAACATAATTATATTATTAACAACATACAACAATATAGTTAGAAACTAGTCTAATGAATCGTTTAAAAAAGTTGAAACCGGTTCATGACACAATTATAAAATTCGGTAAAACTACACATAATATTCAAAAATCTTCACAAAATCAATTAAAACATGTACAATTAATGTTTGTTTCATGGA
This sequence comes from Flaveria linearis, assembly GCA_024085815.1. Lineage (NCBI taxonomy): Eukaryota > Viridiplantae > Streptophyta > Magnoliopsida > Asterales > Asteraceae > Flaveria > Flaveria linearis. The sequence goes on from CM044007.1 coordinate 86,866,665, forward strand.
GTTCATGACTACATCAATTAAGGAAAACATAACATAGATGGTACTTTTGCACAACAATGGTGATCATGATCATGCACCATTATCAAATGGCAAGCATGAGCCCAGGCAATGACCGCTGGAAAAGATCTCGAGGCTGGCTCCGCCACACGGTGGAGCACTTCTCCTTCCCCACCCGACCGACGGGCTTCATTTTCAACTCCTTAACTGTCAACCACGTGTTAAAATACTCTCTAAATCGGGTGATCAACCCATCTTTCAAGGTCCACACGTGTACCCAGTACACATGTGCTCCCTCATAGCCCTCAGCTATCACTATCTCGTTGCCAATGGGGGTTATACTTCGAGGTTCGAACTTGAACTCGATGTGTTGAGCTGCTCCGGTTAGCAAGCGCATCATGTAGTGGCAGTTTAGAGGGCCGTGAAACCACCACTCGAGATCAGTCGCTAATATTCCGGTGACATTTTTAGTGTCTCCGGTGGCTAATGTCTTGTAAAGAGTATCGACGATGGCTTGGTTTTGAAGTTCACTTTCTCTTACGTTAATGTCTTCCATATTTGGCCGGAGATTATAAAGTATAAATAACTATATAAGTTGAGAGTAATATACTAAAAATATCACTATATTGCATGTGTTTTATAGTAGTTTGGAGTTTGGACAAATAATGTGTTAGTGTGGGACATATGCTTTTTATTTATTATATATCTTGTTTCTTTATTCACAGTCTAGCTTGGAACATATATTTTTTTGAACGGCCGAATTGACCACATATTTAAACTATATATCTTTGGTTTATATGTTTCGTGATGAATCGTCATATGTTTACTAAAAACTAATGTTTATATCGACAATTATAATGTTGCATTCTAAGCTTCTAGGAGATGGGAAAGAAAAATAGACAAGAACAAGAAAGGAAGAATTTTTGAAGTTTGAACATTTTATAAGTATATTTTTTTTTTATTATGAAACTGAATTAAATAAACTTAAAGCAGAAATCTTTTAAATTAGAAGGACGTAGCCATTCTAGTTACGAAAATTAACATTATTATAAAATGTTGATATCATGTAAATTCAGCCGAAAAAGTTTCATTTCATAATATTCTCTTTTAATTCAATCTTTATTATACTTCTAGCAAAGGGGATTGTTGCATACTATATGCGCCTTTTATGTGTTGAATACATAACACAATTATCCATCTTAATCATTGTTAGGACATATTTTACTTTTAGCATGTTTTTATAATTATAGGAAACAAGGTAAACACAACATACGTATTAATAAGTTATAACTGTTTAATGAAAATATGAAAAAGTACACGAGACATGTCGGCATAACATGTGAGGTTATACTAGACAGACTACACCAATAAATATGCATAATAATTGGATTCATGACTCCGGTCCTATGTAACATGTAAGCTTATGTAACACATGTTACTAAAAGCATATATTTATACGAAAGACATTCTCACATGTTACTTTTAAAAAAGCGAGAAGTTGAAATCACGTTTCACATGTTACACTAAGGTGTTAGCGAGAAAATTGACAATTAAGTTTATTGTGATGCATTGTTGCATAATTGTATATTATAAAAGCTTTCATTATATATAATGATGTTAAAAATATAAGCATATAGGTTAAATGTTAATTCTAAATATATGTTTACAATATGTGTCTCATTTGATAAGACCAGGCCACAATATTGCATGTGAAAGTTTAAGCACTTGCTAGAAAAATGAAATGATCAACCTGTACATATAGTTTTCTAAGCAAAGTACACATTAAATTTCCACTTTAAGAATAAATATGATTGAATATTTGAATGTCTCATTAAATAAAATATTTTAGTAATAAAAATTTATGCATGGTAAAATAATGCTTAATATAAAATATGCAATATTTACGTATAAATAGCTACTTATAAATAGCTCAAATGAACATATTGTTTGAGTGACTTTTTGTTAGTGGTTTGGTAATACATGTAAATGTCTAGTTTTAAAGAATTTGATAAACTTACATGTCTACTTTAATATACAATATACCAGTTCTAGACATATTGTGTTAAAGATTGTATGCTAAGGATTTAATAGTTTCCAAGTTAATATTGAATTAATAGCTTTTATTTCCTTGTGCAACTATACCCTCCTAACATATGAAAAACAAACATTGAGATTTGCTGGTATAATTTTCTAAATATACAATTTTTTAAGAATCCGGAAATGATTATTATAAATTTGTTGTCTCAAGCTATATACAATTATTCCCTAGATTAGTTGAGTAAAATCAGTAGATATGTCTGAAGTACCGAAACTCTCTCCCTTAAGGCTCTCTTTCCGTAAGGTGGTGAGGAGTGAGGGATCTACTGAGACTGAGCTATTTTTGCTAGTCGATCTGTACTTGTTGGAATTAAGATTAACAATACAACACACTTGAAGAACCTAATTGAATCAATGATGATAACAAGAAATTGAAATTAACATAAAACGAAGTCAATCTCCTCTTTATTGAAACTGGAACATGAAAATCGAAAAAATGAAAAGAATTACAGATCAAAAAGTATATTTCCCAAAAGTGAGATCTACAGTATTTAACAACCTAACCACCTAATTAACGTCTAACAAACTCAATTAGACTTATTTACAACTCCAGTCCCTCATGTATCAGAGTTAACACAATTAACTCCAACTTTGACTTTATTCATTTAAGCTTTGACCACAACCCACTAACAATCTCCACCTTTGTGGTCAAGTAAACCAACCTTCAACTTATTCAAACACTACTGCAAAACAACTCCATTTACTGCTTTTGTCATAAAATCTGCTGCATTACACCTTGTCTCCACATACTCAACTTTAACCTCCTTAGAATTAGTAACATCTCTAATAAAATGATACCTTGCCCTTATATGCTTTGTCTTTTCATGATAAGCTTGATTCTTTGACAAATGTATTGCACCCATATTATCACACAACATAACAGCCTCTGCGTCACTCATTCCCAAATCGGATATAAACCCTTTCAACCATATTGCTTCTTTAACAGCCTCAGTAAGAGCTATATACTCTGACTCAGTAGTAGACAATGCTACTACCTTTTGAAAAGTTAACCTCCAACTAACCAAGCCATTTAATACCATGAAAGCATAGCCTGTAATCGATCTTCCTTTATCTAGATCTTTTGCAAAATCAGAGTCCATAAATCTAGTAACATTAGTCAACCCACTCTGACCTGCATTACATTCATACACCAGACCAATATCTTTCGAGCCTTTCAAGTATCTCAAAATCCACTTCACTGCTTCCCAATGAAGTCTACCTGGATTTGCTAAGTACCTACTCATCTAGCCCACTACATATGCCAAATCTGGTCTAGTACAAACCATGAGATACATAAGACTACCCACAGTATTTACATAAGGTACTAAACTCATCCTTTCTTTCTCTACTTCAGTCTCAGGATAATTTTCTAATAATAATTTGAAATGAGCAGCAAGTGGTATAGAAACTGACTTACAATCATGCATAGCATAGTTAGTAAGTACCTTGTTAATATAAGACCTCTGTGACAGTAACAGTCTTTTATTAACTCTATCTCTTATGATTTCCATACCCAGAATCTTCCTAGCATTACCAAGATCCTTCATTTCAAACTCCTTCATTAACATATGTTTTATGATATCAATCTCATACTTATCTTCACAACACACTAGCATATTGTCACACCCCGACCGACGGCGGAATCATCGGAGCGGACGAGGGAATGATTGATTGTTCATAACACATGATTGTCTAATAGTGGAAGTAATATTAAAATCAGATTATAAGATTGTATGAGTTTTCACAAACAAATACAACAATTGAAATCACAAATAGTAATTGTCTTTTATTTTGACTAAGTCCGAGTCTTAAATGAGCATGTAGAAGTCCACTAACTTGCTTAACCTAAAATCATGTGAGAAAATAAAGTCAGCTAACGAGTTAGCTGGTGAGTAATCACAGTTTTGAATATACATATAGATTGATTGTTTGATTGAGAATAATCCAATTCACAAGGTAAACTTAAGACTTATAATGCAATAGCGAAGCATATAGATAAACCGACACAATATAAACCCCTTGACTTGACACTTGCATATAATATACTTGCACACAGACACCATAGATCGACTAATTGCCTCTGGCACAATCACCACTCGACTATTCATATGGGGTGGGTTATCCAAACCAGTAGATCTACCATTGATACCAGGATTGATTGATTGAATTAGGGTTCTTACTGTCGTCCAGTTTATCATAGTATGTTCACATAGTTGTAAGTAATAACATAACCTGTCTTGAATTAAATTTAGAATGAAATAACAATAGAATATCATGATTGAATATTGTATCACATGATTTTCCCCAAATAAGAAATGATATAAAAAGGGGATATGAATACTCACCTGATTGATGAGGTTAGAATTTGGACGTGATAGATTAGACACTAATGATTTCCTTACGAGTAATCTACGGAACGGTGTCTCGAGTTAGAATAATAATATTATGAGAATTTGGGAATATGTTTGGATTTCCATTGGGTTTTGAATGATAGTTTAAATAAAATAATTTATTTAATTTGAATGTCTTGAGATAAATAAAATGAATTTATTGAAAGTGATTTTAGAATTTATTACAAATAAATGTATCAATACGCGTAACTGTTTAGGTTACTGTTAAAGTGTAGGAAAAATAAATAACTGATTTTCTTAATTAATTATATGATAATTAATTAAAATATTTAATTATTTAAATGACTAAAAGAAATGAAAATGTTTTTGGAAAGATTAAATATAAAGTTTTTATATTTAATCATGATTTAAACAATTATACATAAATATTATTTGAACCCATAATAATTTAGTGATTTTAACCATTGTTTAAAGTCTAGTTTTATAAGAAATTAAACTAGATATGTTATTTATTTAAAAACAATTAATAAAATAAATAAATAAATGTTAAGATAAATTTCAAAAAATAATTGGGTGGTTTTAAAAAATTTTAATATTTGTAGAAACATTTTTACAATTTTTAGGAATTTTTCTGAATTTTGTTAAAGCTTAAAAAGGCTTAAAAAATGTGTGAGGTGGTCCGGGGTCGAACCCGGGACCTCTCGGATGACAAAGGGACACGGGACCAGTGAACCAAAGGCCTACAGCCGTGAAAGGATTGGTTTCCAAATGGTTTTAAACACCATTTCGATTAAACCTCCAATTCCATACAAGCCCTAGTTCGATCCGGACCCAAATCGAAGTTCAATTCGATATCGAATGCATCTGCAATCATATGATGATAGAGATTAAAATCCCCTTATCAAATTTAGTTAAAACCAATCGGAGATGGGGTTTTAATGGTGTTGCAGGTCCGCGACCGTGAGGTGTTCGAAGGTGGTGTTTGGGTGTGTTTTAGATCGATTTGAAAACGGTGGAAGATTATAAGTGATTAAAAGTTCGATAGTGCGAAATTAATTCGATTAATTTAGTGTGTTAGTGCTCGTTAATGGGGTGGTTTGTCCGCGAATCGGGGAAGACAAAACCGGGGAAGATGGAGGTGGGGTGATATGTTTTCTGAAATTACACAATGGGTCCCCGAAGTTTGTATCAATTGTCAACTGAAACTAAGATTTTGATTCAGTTTAAAATAAGTTACAATTTAACCCCTGAGGTTTTAGATGGTTATTATTTCATGTAAATTTTTATTATTTACAAACTAAAGTTATAAAACTTAGGCTATTATTATTAATATTATTATTACCATATTATTATTATTAATAGTGTAAATTTTATTATTATTAATAGTGTAAATTTTATTATTATTATAGTAATAATAATTATTATTTTATTTAAGATTATTATCACCTTAAATTTTTTTTATAAAAATAAGCAAACATTATAACACTTATAATGTTATTATTATTAGTTTGTTAATCACCCAGTATAATAAATCCCCAAAGTTTCAAAAATAACGTGAAGTCCTTTTAAGATTTAACAAAGTTATCTTGTATTAACGAAAATACGCGATGTTACACATATTATCAACATATAGGAGCAAATATACAAAATTCCCATATGCATATTCTTTAGAATACACACATGCATCAAATCTGCTTCTATGAAATCCTTGACTGATCATATGATCATCAAACCTTCGATCCACTGCCTTGGACTTTGTTTTAACCCATATAAATATTTTTTCAAAAAACATACTTTGCTTTCTTCACCTTTGACTTCATATCCAGATGGCTGTCTCATGTAAATATTTTCATCCAAGTTACCATGGAGAAAAGTTGTCTTTACATCTAACTGAACAAGTTCCAAATCTTTTGCAGCCACCATTGAAAGCATGATTCTTATTAAAGTGTGCTTTACAATAGGTGAAAACACCTCATTGTAATTTATAGCAGGCCTTTGTGTAAACCCTTTGGCTACTAAGCTTACCTTGTATCTAGGCTTCATTACACTTTCAATCCCATCTTTAAGTTTAAACAGCCATTTGCAGTCTACAATCTTTTGATCCCTTGTTTTAGCAACTAGAACCCAAGTTTTGTTCTTGTGCAAGGAATCCATTTCTTCCTTCATTGCTTTAACCCACTTTTCTTTATGCTCATCATGAATTGCCTAATAATAGCTCAAAGGTTCATAAGTGCTCTCTTCTTCAGCTACAACAAATACAAAAGCTGAAATTTCTGAATTTAAACTTTCATCATCATCCACAGCAGCAGATGCCTCAGTTTGACTTTGATATCTGACAGGTTTTACAATTTTCCTTCTTGGTCTATCTTTAGCAATGGTATACTCCTTAACAGACTCACTTGTAGATGCTCCTGTACTTGATTCACCTGTTTCACTACTTTGATAAGAATGATTTTACTCTGCCATGTTCTTAACTCACCTGGGGCATACTCCACCTCAATTTCATTTCTCTGATCACTTGTATGTTCCGGTTCTTTCCCTTTGCATTCACCTATCACATCCTTATACATCAACCCTTCCTTGAACACCATATGTTTAAATGTTATGAGCCTTGGACTGACATTCTCAAGTCTCCATAGTCTATGTCCTTTAACACCATCTGGATATCCTACAACCACACATTTCCAAGCTCTACATTCAAGTTTACCTTGGTTGACATGGGCATATGCAACCGAACCAAACACCTTCAAATGATCATAAGTGGGCTTCATTCCTGTCCACATTTCTTGAGGTGTCTTGAAGTTAAGAGCCGATGAAGGTGGCCTATTAACCAAATGTGCTGCTGTAGTCACAGCCTCAGCCCAAAATGATTTTGGTAACCCTGAATTGGAGAGCATACATCTTACCTTATTCAACAAAGTCCTATTCATTCGTTCAACTAAGCCATTCTGTTGAGGTGTACTAGGCATTGTTAAGTGTCTTGATATACCATTTTCTTTGCAGAACTTATTGAATAGACCACTTTAAAACTTCAATCCATTGTCTGTCCTTAACTTTTTGATCCTTTTCTTAGTTTGGTTTTCAACAATCACTTTCCACTCTTTGAATTTCTCAAATGTTTCATCATTATGCTTCAACACATACACCCAAACCTTCCTTGAGAAATCATCTATTAATGAGAGAAAATACTTAGCTCCACCTAGAGATGCAACCTTGGCAGGCCCCCACAGATCTGCATGTATATAATCTAATACACCAGTTGTAATATTCTTACCCCTGCTAAATTTTACTTTGTATGCCTTACCCATGATACAATGTTCATAAAAACCTGCATGACCATCTGTATGTCCTGGAATCAATCCTTGTTTCTTCAATTCAGTCAACCCCAAACACTGATATGACCCACTCTTTTATGCCAAAACATTGCAGAATTATCACCTTCTACACTAGCTGTCATACATGAACTCATAAGTACTTCACCCTCTAGATGATAAGTATCGTTATCACTTCTAAATCCACTTAACACTACCATGGATCCTTTGATAACTTTAGCTTTTCCATTTGACAAACTTATGCTAAACCCATTCTTTTCAAATAGACCAAGAGATATCAAATTTCTCTTTAATTCAGGAATGTATCTCACATTTTCAAGATTATACACAGATCCATTATGCAACTTAAGTTTAACAGTACCAATACCTTTAATGAAGCAAGGTCTGTCATCCCCAAGCTACACTGTTCCAAGATCTTGCATATTTAATTCCTTGAAAACTACTTGTTAGGTGGGATATGATATGAACACCCTGAGTCCATGATCCAACTCATACTTATTCCTTTGTTTGAAACCACCAGTACATCAGCACTATCATACCCACTATATGTTTCATCATGTTGAGTGTTGTTATGTTGACCATTGTATTTCTTGATGAACTGCTGCTTTCACCCTTCTTTCTTTTCAATTCTGGACATTCTTTCTTGAAATGTTTCTCAGATCCACAGACAAAACACTTTCTCTTTGTTTTAGATTTTGATCTACTAAAACCCTTTTGTTTGATGTTACGTCTTTGTTCAGTTCTTACCCTAACATATAGACTATCACTGTCACACCCTCAAATTCCGGGTCTGGAATTTATCACGGAGGAGTGAACAAACAGGATCGACACATTAGTCACACATGAGATGCAGTTATCTATATGATGAATTTTAGATAATCATTCCATTAATATTCAGAGTAATAAATATTATACGTAGCGGAAATAAAAGATAAATTGTTTCTTAACAATACGTCTAATCATATCTCAAATAATAAGCAATATGTATCTTGAGCTCTTATATGATCCTACGTACATGTCCATGAGCTCCTAGTAGATACCTGAGAATACATGTAAAATCAAGTGTCAACACAGGGTTGGTGAGTTCATAGGTGAGTAAAACATATATGATAAACTATTAATTATCATCAAAGTAGGATTTACTGAAAAAGTGTGAGTATAAACTACACACTGGTATCATTTTGTATATGAATAGCCTGTCGGAACCCTTTTACAAGGTGAACCCGCTATCCCACATACTAACTAAGTACAAGCCAACAAATCCTTCACATAGGAATTGCCCATGTATCATAGTTTATTATCCTTTTTTATGTGTATATTATATTAGTTATAATAATTTCAAATCAGAGGGTGCAAATCCTCCTTTACATTTATCCTCATATGGGTTGTAAGTGGAACTATAATGGCAAACTTTACACATAATGCACATCTACCTTCTCAACACAAAACAGTCATCCCGAATGACTTATAAGATCTTTGTGCATCTTGGTAAGGACCACATGTCCAAACTTTTGTGGGGGTAAGTCACTCCCCGATAGTACTATCCAAAAGATCCCTGCTTGTTTATAGTCCAGTATACAGAGAAGGGTTTTCATTGTAACCATATGTAATCATAAATGTGATCAATTATTATTTAACATAATACACAAAAATAATTTGAAATTTCAATTACAACATGTATTCTCCCCAAAATATTTAAATGATTAAAAAGGGGAATAGTTAAGTATGAACTCACCTCAGTTCTTGTGTGGTGTTGACAAGCTAGTAAATTCCTCATAAGGAATTATAATTCATATAAGCAAATAGATACAAATCCATAACCTAAATAAGTTAGATCTTAAACCTGGAGTTCAATTGATCTAGGGTTTGGTTTTCTAGGATTTGTTATAAACATATAATTAAATCATTTAATTATTTTTGTTAATTCTTTAATAACTAAAGATTTTGCATTTCATAAAATGTGATTAATTTAATAATGATTTTAACATATCATTATGTTCTAAATAAATTTTAGACATTATTTAAATATGTAAGTTTGTATTTAATTTAGTAAGATTTTATAATTAAATTTATAAAATCTAATTTGTATTTATCTTATCAAATAAGAAATGTTTACAAGTTTTAATTTATTATTAATCTGCACCTTTGATTTGTATATTTTATAACAAACGACCTAAAATAACGCTTGTAAATAATTTGTGAATTTATAAAATATATATGTAATTGCAATTAAAAATAACTATTTATAATGTTTTGTTAAATAATGTTTTATTTAACAAATGTTAAGGTTTTTAAACAAATAAATTTACAGAAAATGGTTAAATACTTTCATAAAATTAAATTTATAAAACTGATTTTTTTTGTAATTTTTAGAATTTATATATATTTTTTAAAAGCATAAAAAGGCACTAAAAAATAAGTGAGGTTGCCCGGGGTCGAACCCGGAACCTCATGGTTGGAATGTGCTCGGGGAACCAGTGAACCAGGCTTACACCCGCGATGGTTCTTGGTTCCCAAATCTTTTAAACACAATCGTTTGAGTAATCCCCAATCCACCAAGAACCCTAATTCGGTTTCGATCAAATTGAAGCCCAAATCGATGTTGTTAATCAGATTATGGTTAGGGCTTTCAATCCCCACATGAAATCGAGCATGAAGTTAGTTTTAATTACCTGTTTTGAAGCTCGAATTGTGATGTTCGATCAGTTGCAGGTCGATGATGAAGGTGGTAATCGGATGCAGTGTTTGTGTTTGTTTGGGATGAGATTGAGAGCTGAGTTAGATTAGATATATGTATATGATTGTCCACTTTTGATTAATTTGATTATAGTTGAGGTTTAGTGCGATCTGAACCTGTAAAGCGGCCGACCAACGCGGGGAAGCAATCAGGATGAATCGCACTACAATTTTTAAACTAATTTTGGGGCTCAGGTTCGAATATTGCACATGATGTTGTCGGGAGCGTTCAATTTGTTTAAAACCGAATGGTTTTGGGTGTGGTGGCCTCGCCGGAGTTTGGCCGAGGTGGCAAGAGATCGACGGGAAAGGGGGCGGTTTGGGTGGTTTTTAAATGAATTACACAAATGGTCCCTCAACTTTCAGTTTTTATTATTTTATGCTAGAACTTTAAATTTTTAAGTTTCATTAATGACAACACAACCCCCTGCACTTTAATTCTAAGTTATTATTATTATTATTATTATTATTATTATTATTATTATTATTATTATTACCATTAACATTATTATTAATATTATTATTTATTTAACATTTTAAGATCGGCTAGATAATTAAATTTTACATATAACACATAAATTTATTTTATAAAATAAATACAAACAAGTCTAAGAAATTACTTGTTTAAACCCTATAGTTTAATTAAAGGTAACGAAATTTTCCAGGTTGTCACATCATCCCCCTGTTAGAGGAATTTTCATCCCGAAAATTAAGATGTACTGGCAACATTCTTGAACAAGTTAGGATACTTGCGCATCATTTCGTCCTCTCATTCCCAAGTGAACTCAGGACCACGCCGGGAGTTCCACCAAACTCTGACAATCGGAATCTTGCTATGCTTTAGTTGTTTAACTTCCCTATCCATGATTTTAACTGGTTCCTCGACAAATCTGAGTTTTTCATCTACATACAGTTCCTTTAAAGGCACAACCAGTGATTCATCGGATAAACACTTCCTTAGATTGGATACGTGAAAAACATTGTGCACACCACCAAGTTCAGCAGGTAGATTTAATTCATAGGCTACTCGGCCGATCCTTCTGACAATTTCAAAAGGCCCCGTAGCAAGAGTTCAATTTCCCTCGTTTTCCAAAGCGTATAACTCCCTTCTAGGGAGATACCTTTAGCAAAACTTTATCTCCTTCCTGAAATTCAAGTGGCTTGCGGTGTTTATCAGCGTAGCTTTTCTAGCGATCCCTGGCAGCAGCCATGCGTTCTCTTATCTGGACAATTTTCTCATGAGTTTCAAAGATCAATTCTGGGCCAGTAAGTTGACTATCTCCAACTTCTGCCTAGCAAAGCGGTGATCTACATTTACGTCCATATAAGGCCTCGAATAGTGCCGCCTTGATGCTCGAATGATAGCTATTATTATATGAGAACTCTACTAAAGGTAGATGACCTTCCCAGTTCTTTCCAAAATCAATAACACAAGCCCTAAGCATATCCTCAAGAGTCTGTATGGTTCTTTCACTTTGGCCATCAGTCTAAGGGTGATAGGCTGTGCTCATATCTAGGCGAGTGCCTAGAGCTTTCTGAAGTTTATCCCAAAAGATAGATGTAAATCGTGCGCCACGATCAGAGATGATAGACACTGGCACTCCGTGTCTAGAGATAATTTCTTTGATGTAAATCCTTGAAAGCCTCTCTGTAACATCCCGTATTTTTATAAAACAATTAAGTTTAATATGTTACCAATTTTTACAAAAACTATAATAATAATAATAATAATAATAATAATAATAATAATAATAATAATAATAATAATAATAATAATAATAATATAATAATAACAACAATGATTCAAAAAAAATGTACAAAAATTGAATTAAAAGTCCAGGGGCTAATTTTATAATTTTTGAAACCTGTTTAGAAACTTGGAACATAAAGTAATGAACATAAAAACCACAGGGACCAAAGTTGTAATTACCCAAACCGCCCCCCTCCCCCCGTCGATTCTTCACCGCCGACCACCAAACTCCGGTGGCCCTCCGGCAACTCTAAAAACCACCGAAAAACTCGGTTTTACAGCTCAAAAACGCACCAAATCGACTCGTGGGTCAGTCTCGAATCTATCCATACACTTTAATCATTCGGAAACCACTCACGAACCCACTAAACCGACCCACTTCCATTTTCGGCCACTTTACACATCCAAATTGCACTACGCCTCGCAATAATTCGATTAAATTAATCCAAACGATCCACTATAAGAATCCCAAACTATTGGTACCTTCAATTGCATCTAAAACAATCAAAAATACACTGTTCGATCACCATCTGCATCTTCGACCTGCAACTAATCGAACCACCACCCTCCGGCCTATATACACTGCAATTACCTTAGGGCTATTGATCCATGGCATCTTTCGAAGCTTTCTGTACAAGCAATTGGAATTTCATCAAAGATTAATTATCATTCGATTTCAAGATAACCGCGACCTGTTCTGATATGTTCTTAGCATCAATTCGAAACGAAACAGGTAATTAAACACATCATTCTGCTCGTTTCATCATGGGGAACAAAAGCCCCATGAATTTGGTCATTAACATTATCGAATTCGAGCTCAATTTGACCCAGATCGAATTAGGGCTTATATCAATTTGGGGAAACGGGTCAACAATGTTTAAAAAACAATGAAACGGGAATTGATTGTGGCTGTATGCCTTGGTTCACTGGTTGGTGCGTAGGATTCTGGGCAAGAGGTCCCGGGTTCGAACCCGAGCCTCTACAATTTTTTTTAAAAACCCTTTTAAAGTCTCTAAAAATTATGGAAAAATTTCTAAAAATCATAAAATAAATTTTATAAATTTTCCTTATTTAAATCTTACAAAAATTATTTTCTGTAAATTTATTTTATTTGAAAAACATTAATAATCTTTATAAAATATTAGTTATAAATATTACAAATAACGATTTTTATAAAAATATACATTATATCGTATTTAATTATGAAATAATCGTGGAAAACCATAGAAATTATACGATATATATTTTCACAAATCATTTATAATGTAATTATAAGTTATATTTTATACTTAAGTTAATAAATTATTATTGAATTATACGAATACAAAGAATACATACATATACTTCTTTCAAATAAATCAAAAATACAAACAATTTCGTTACTTGTCCAAAATTCCACACTTCAATTTAAATCCTAATATCATTAGGTATAAAATCAAACTCAAATATATAACTAATAGTGGACGTCAAACCGAACCGACTCGAAATCAATCAAACATATCTATTCGCACTGAATATATTTTAAAGGCTTAGTTATAATCAATAATAGGTATTGATCGTGCATTGCTTATTCTGTGAAGTCTTTGTGTATTACATCAATTCAAGGTGAGTTTCGTGGCCCCTTTTTATGTTTATACAAGTTTTCAATGTTTTCAATCAATGGGGGAAAAGTATGCTCACCCGTTTTCAATGCTGTACACTGTATATTCTGTTTTCATACTTGGAATCAATGTGATACTGTTTTGCATGCATACATGGTGTTATTCTATGATTCTTACAACCATTAATTCCCGGGTTTGGGAACCAACGGTTAGGTATTGGTAGTACTACTGGGTTGACACCCCCACCCTCGACAGATCGGTTTAACTTGTGAGTTACCGACTACAGCTGCCAGCAATCAGGCCATGGGTGAATATATTCCGTCAGATTTATATGCATAACGTCATTAGGTTTGGTTGTCTTAAACACATGTTATGCGGTTTGTGCTTACAGTTTGATTCCACATCAAAATCTATACAGCATCAATTACATGTTTTCAAAATTAAACCTGCGGAACTCACCAACATAATTGTTGACATTTTTGAGCATATCTTTTCAGGTGATCATAATCAAAGAGGATAGCTAGAGCAGATGCCTTAGCAGGGACCCTCAGGCTTTCAATAGATTGCATTTGTATTGTTTATCATTTACTGTTATAATTGAACACTGTGTATATGGATTTTAAAATTATTAAGACTATGATAGACGTGGAACTGACTAACCACGACACAAGTCACCATTGTGTCGGGCGACGTCATGACACGAGGATTTTGCACATATTATGTCTCTATAATTATACCAAGTGTTATGACGATCCCGTCCGTCGCATCCTCGTGTTTCCGCTATAAGCGAGGGTGTGACAGATTGGTATCAGAGCCTTGGTTATAGAGAATTAGGTGGAGAACTCGACCTAGACTATAACCTAAGAACCTTCATATAGAATGCATGCTAGGGATTGTGTGCATTTGATTTTACCTAAATGTCTTTCATGATTGGTGTGACACATAGACACCTGTATTCTGGATTTCCTGGCAAAAGGCCCTCGGGCTAAGGCAAGCATATCGCATATATCTCATTGCGAGACCTGGTATGCTTACCTGGGGATTTCTGGGATGAGTGATAAACTATGGTCAATACACAAATCTAAAAGGCAAATGGGTCAAGTATATTAAGTCTATGAACTTAATATACAGGTATATTCCTATATACCTAATAATATACAAGTATGTCCCTACATACTTGACTTTATACATATACACGTATTATCTGAACATCCTGAGAAAGACATTAATACTCTTAGTTTTTTTTTCTACGTGGGATACTTTGATACTAGAACTTTACGCTTGTATGCGTACAAAATCATATTATTAGGGAACTTCGGTGATATTAAAATCCGACCCTATCATGGTTATGACTGAAATCCTGAAAGTATGACGGGTATACAGTTATCATTAGACTTAATGTGCTTATATGCTTATTTGCTATTACATGCTATTATTGGAATACTGGCTCATGGACATAAGGACATTACATTATTTGTGCTTGCTAAATCTAAATAATACTATGATGTTAACTTGGGGTAAGTGAAGCTAAGGGTGATCATGCAAGGTAGATTACCATTACGGGTGCACACGTAATTGTAATTCGCCATGCATGAAAAGTCTGGCTAATCTTACCATGAGGTAACGATCATGAGTATCACAAGTTTCTATTCTATACCCTAGGGTGCTAGGGTCATAATTCTAGTAAGTCCTTGTTAAAGGCAATCAAACATTATAAGTCCTTGTTGAAGGCAATCAAACAATATAAGTCCTTGTTAAAGGCAATCAAACATTATAAGTCCTTGTTAAAGGCAATCAAACATTATCAACATTTACTTAAGTCCTGTCCTACTAAGAGCCTTCATGTTAAGTAATGCTAAGGATAAACGGATGTCACGTAACTGGTTTAGGCATCGTTCCAGGTATACCACGGATGTGGTGGGAACGCTGCGGGGAACCCTATATATAAGCATCCTTGGTATACCAAGAATGTGTTTAAACTGGGCTACGTGATGATCCCGATTGACTGAGGCATGGATTGGCTTGGTTGTAACCTATACGTATACGCCTTGTGAATCTTGCTACGTCACATTAAACTATTTACACTTTGGAGATATTTTCTCTACAGTCATCAATTCCCGTGGGGAACCGATGTATAGGTTTGTCTGTAGCCATTTATATGCCGGTAAAACCGCCTATACATAAGTTGCGGTAGCTCACATCAAACTTATATTACATTATTCTTTAGAATGATGCTAAGGAAAATTAAGATGTTATGTAACTAGTTTAAGTATATTTCAAAGTATATCGTGGATGTGGTGGGAACGCTGCGGGGAACCCTATATATAAACATCACCGGTATACTAAGAATGTGCTTAAACTAGGCTACATAATGATCTTGATGAACCGAAACATGGGTTATTGGAACTTGATAAGTGGAACCATATGTGATTCTTTTTATACTTTGATTCCTATCAAAGCACACACAAATCTTAAATCATAGTCAAGGCATTGCGTGCCAAAATCAAATAATTTTCAAAATGAGCTTTGAGTCGTTATTCGTGGTTTTCAAAATCTCGACAAAGTCTATGCCTCACCACCCAATACATGCAATGTTGGAAGAGTGGGATGATTATCTGCTTATCGGAACGCATGTCTTCAACAAAGATGTGGTTAACTTAAAACTTTGGTTAGTCAACATACTCGCTTTGAATTACGAATCAAACGATTACACACGGAACATCTCATTATTATTACGCCAAATTCCCGATAGTTGTTTTCATGTTGTATAGCTCGTATTGCCCAATTCTCATAAAATATCTTAATGATATTTCAAAATGTCTACTCGTAAAAAAAAACGATACCGATCTAGAAACTCTGGCCGTAAGGTTACTACTATTGTGGCACGTGAGGTTGCTACGGTCATACCAACCCTCCTAACTCATCTGAATCAAGGCACGAACCCTGCTCAAATCTCTGTTTGTCCTAACCCTCCATGTGCTTGTACCTACAAGCATTTCAGTTCTTGCAAACCCACTAAGCTCAGTAGAACCGAAGAAGCTACCAGATTACTACAGTGATTTGAAAGTATCGAGAACACTTTCCTAAACACCGAATGGTCTTCAAAACTTTAAACCGTTACTTACGGTTCTCAAATCCTCTTAAGAACGTGTCCTATAATTAAGAACATGCAAGGCTGTAGGTGGAATTCCTACATCTCGGGATACTTGTTAATTATAAGTGGTCACTCACCTCAATAATCGAATAAACTAACTATAACCTAGTTACCACTTATAAGTACGCATGTCTTCAATAAAGTTATGGCTAACCTCATATCTTGAGAAGTCCATGAATTCCCTTCGATTGTGAATCGAATGTTCACATCTCATTGTAATGTCGAATCATTCTTGTCCTTGATTTCGTCTTTCTGATTTAAATCATTCAAGATTTGAACACCATCATAACAAATTCTGCGATCCCGAATTTCGATCTTAAGCTTGTAAGCACGATCTTTCCTTCGTTACACTGATGTAACTTTAAATTTTTCCGAATTCCTAATTGATATTAATTTCCTTTTGTCGTTAAGTCAAGCCTCATACTGCTTGCACCGTGGGAAATGCAAGAGTTTGCAAGTCAACCTATGACTAAGAACACTCGTATCTCCTAAATGATTCTATCTCATCAAAGCAGGGGAGATTCCCTTACTTTGATGAATCACTATTGCGATAAATGGTTTTCCATTTGTTTGTTTTGTGAAATTTCATCCTCTGGATTAGGGTGACTTCCTTATCTTGAGGATTGACTTCAATTATTCTCATTGAAATTTACATTTCACAAATGACATGATCTCACCAAAATAGGATCGAAACCCGTATTTTGGTGACAAATGTCAACCCTCGATTGTTTTCTTGTTATTATCAAGATAAGCATGAATTCCATACCTTGATGACTAAATCTCAACTCTTGATCTTCAACTTACCATGTTTATAATCAAGTAACGAGAAGGATGAAGTAACTTGAAGGATGAACCGATGTTGGTAATTCGACCTACCAAGCCAAAGCATGATTTCTGAACCTGAAAGGAGACTCGATCGTATTAAGTTGATTTGGATTCCAAGCTTGGAGCACTTAAAATTCTTAAATCAATTTCTCTCCCTTTATCCTCGTATTTTGACCTAGCTATATGGAAACGTTTATTTCTTTCATTTTGAGTTATCATCAAAACGTGATTGTGCGATAATAGCCTTCCTAAACAATCCCTCTGCTGAAGATATTATCAACTCATGAACATGACTTTTGAGTCATATAAATGTTCTCAGCTGAACTCATGGTTTGTTGAACTGCGTATGTAAACTTACTTAGATATTGCTACCTTGCAAAACATGTTTACAAATACCTTTCCTATTATTCACGTCACTCCTTGAACCGCTTTTGAATCCTTAACCTTGAAGATCATTAAAATTCTATCTTGAATTTGAACAACAAGACTTTAAAAGAGAAGTTCTGAAGAGAGTTACCAGCAAAGAGAGGAATTACTTTTGAGACTAAGTTATTTGGAGCCAAAACATTCTTAATATATGTTGAACCCGTGTTCAGCAAAGATGGGGAGAAAATTTGTGTTAATTATATGGGCATGGAAATCACTGATCAGGTGAAAAAGAGAGAAAAGATGGCAAAACTAAGGGAAGAAATAGCTGTGCAGAAGGCCAAAGAGACAGAACTTAATAAAACTGTTCATGTTACAGAGGAAACGATGAGAGCAAAACAAATGCTAGCAACCATGTCACACGAGATAAGATCTCCATTATCAGGGGTCGTTAGCATAGCAGAAATGCTATCAACAACAAAACTTGATAAAAATCAGAAACAACTTTTGAGTGTCATGTTGTCTTCTGGCGATCTGGTCCTTCAACTTATTAGTGACATCCTCGACTTTTCCAAAGTTGAGTCAGGAGTTATGAGGTTGAAGGCCACAAAATTTAAGCCAAGAATAGGTGATGTCCCAGTGGAGGTTATTGGTGACGTTTTACGGATTAGACGAATTCTCACCCATTTGATCAGCAATGCTATCAAGTTTACCCACCAAGGAAAGGTTCAGAGTAATCTTTATGTAATAGCAAACCCATTATCTCACAACGTCGAGAAATTAACCTGCATCTATTTCAAATATTCATACACCGTGGTATGACGTTAAAACATCAATCGTTATTTTGAATGATTGATTCATTTCATTGTGAACTGTAACACCTCGTAATTTTTCGATCAATAAAATTTAATTTTATAAATAAAAGAGTATAGCACGTTGATGTTAATTTCAAATAATTACAATAATAACATTAATAATAATAATAATAATAATGATAATGACAAAAATGATAACAATAATAAGAATAATAATGAAAATATAAGTTTACTTATATTAAATTTCATAATTAATAATTTTTTTTATATGAGATAATAACCATCTAAAAACCTCAGGGGTTAAATTGTAACTTATTTTAAACTGAATCAAAATCTTAGTTTCAGTTGACAATTGATACAAACTTCGGGGACCCATTGTGTAATTTGCAAAAACACACATCACCCCACCTCCATCTTTTCTGATTCTTTTCTTCCCACCATCGACAGCATGTCTCCATCTTTTCTGATTCTTTTCTTCCCACCATCGACAGCAACATGCCACAAAATCAGGCACTACAAATTTGAATATTCAAAGGCATTAACAATGTTTGGTCATATAATAACCAACCCAACCCCCCTATTCGGTTCCCTCACATTCGAAATCTAACAAACCTCCACCTCTTTCTCGACTCAACCATCGACGACTTACCCTCCGGCTTACGCAAAGCCAGCAGCTCTTCCATGATCAGCCAGCAGCAGCCCATCGTCCCCACCGCAGACTGCCCAGCCTCTTTCTCGCAACTTTCAGTTTGTGACACCCCACTTCCGGCAGCCTAGACGTCAACCGTTGTACTTGGACGAACGACGCTTAACTGACGACTCTCCTTCTCTTTAGCCGTGAGCCTGTCAATTGGTATTCTCTCCGGCGATCGCGAGAACCAACCGAAACAACCCCGTTCGGTACGATCCTTATATTCCTTTACTCATGATTCATTACGGTTTCGAGAATTCGGGTTACGGTTTTCGCGTATGATTGTGTACGGGTATAAGGGTATGGTAATCTTGTGGTATTCTTTTTCAATGGCCTGCGATGTGTATGTATGTATACGCATGCTTCTGTGAATATATATGTATGTATGTGCAGCCCGTGAATATATATATGTATGCATGTGCAGCCCGTGAATGGATATATATATGTGTGTGGTTGCTCATATGTATATATATGTTAAAAATATTTCTGCGCTGAATTAATTGTATCTATATTTGTATATATATGCTTGTATATATGCAGCAGTGTGTATATATGCAGCAGTGTGTATATATAGTGCGTATGTGTGTGTGTCGAGAAACAAAACACAGCAGCCGAAGGCTGCTGTGTGCGTGTATGTAAATGCTGTGTATGTATATTTCTGAATGCGTGTATATATATGGCTGTATGCGTGTATGTATATTTCTGAATGCGTGTATATATATGGCTGTATGCGTGTATGTATAATTCTGCGTGCGTGTATTCTGCGTGCGTGTATGTATATGTCTGTATGCGTGTATGAAAATGAACATATATACATGTATGTGTTTTGTGTATGTATGGCAGAGTATATATACTGCGTATGTATGTATCCGTATGTATGTGATGTGTATGTATGCATCGGTCCCAGGAGTGCTCACGGGTTGTTATAAATTGGGAGATGTTTGTGTTGGTGTTTCGGTCAATTGGGTTGAGAGTCGGAATGGGTGTTTGTGTCCGTGAGTATGATATATATGTATGTTCCTGCCTATATGTGAAGAATTGTAATATATATATATATATATATTAAGTATAGATATGTATTTGTAAGTGGGGGTGTGGGTGCGTACTAATGAATTGTTATGTGCATCGTGAGTGTGTGAATAATATGATTGTGTGTGTTTTGTTTTATGAATTGCATGTGAACACAGGTATGAGTATGGATGTGTCAGAATTAAAGGGGATGTGAAAGCATGTGGGTATGATGCTTCAACATGTTCTTGGGTGGGTATATGATGTGCGAGTTAGTGTGCATATTATATACATATTTTGTTTAGTGTGGCTTTGTGCATGTGGTTTGGGTGTATGCTAAACCGTGCATGGAATTTGGGTGGGTTGTGCATAGGGAGTTTTAGTGACATTTTTATTGAGTGGGTTGTGTATCATATGTACATCATATGTAACATGTATACTATGCGTGTATTGTAAGTAATGCACCTTCAAATACGTATGCGTATGTTTTTAGCACATTCTTTATGTGGAGTATTATATATATATATATATATATACATATATATATATATATACACTATGTGCGAATAATAGGTATTATGTAATTGTAATAATTTCGGGTGTGTTATATTTGGGTCGTTGTACCTTGGTGTTACATTATTGTGTGCTTGCGTCCAAGTGGGGAAATATCGATAATCGACATCGAACCGTAACCGAGATGTGAAACGCGAAACCGTACGACTCTTATATTGTAATTAATAATTAATATTAATTATATATACTGAATAAAACACAGGTTAACTGGAAACCCGATCTTTTGTGTTTACATTTACTTGTTGCTCTACACTCGAGGTGAGTTTCACGGCCCCTTTTTACTTTCTTTCCTTTTTGGGGGAGAAAACATGCAAACATATTTTATGAATGGTTGCCAGTATTATTGATATCACTTGTTACGTTAGTGCAAACACATAACATGTCCTCACACAATCGAACCGTTAGTAATGGGATTAGCGAGGTAATTTTGAGTAGTACTACTGGGTCTGACAAACCCCGCCCAGGCTAGTCGCGCTAGCTTGATTGGAGGTCAAACGGGTGCTTTATTGACCTAACATTTGTCACGGTCTTGCGAGACGTGACGGGGATACAACAAACACATATAGGACGTAAACAGTCAGCTTCGGTTCGAAACGCTAAGTAACAAGAACAGAGGCTAGCTACCTAACGATATGCAATATATACTAAACCATTGAAACGCAAACTATGGATACGCTTACAAACACATTTCCTGTTGATTAAACCTGTGAACTCACCAACTTTATGTTGACACATTTTAGCATGTTTTCTCAGGTCACAGAAACGCACAAGGTTAAGAACTCAGCTAGGATGCATGCATGGCATACATCACTACTCAACTGATTCATTTGGTTAAATGTTATGGATTTTTATGGTTGAAACGCATGTTGAAACAATTTACTATTAATTTCTGTTTTCGAAACGCTTCCGCAAGATTGAAACACACATGTTTGATTTAAACAACTAATTACTTAATGTGATGTTTTGTAATTACTGTGTTTGGTGTAACTGATGCTTATCTGAGATCCTGGTGTGTCACACGCCTGACGGTAAAACCCCGTTAGCGGATTTTGAGGGTGTGACAGATTGGTATCAGAGCATTAGTTATAGCGAACTAAAATGGACTTGCATCTCATTTGCATTGCATTTTAGACTATAGCTGGATTGGCATTAGTTACACACACATAGATTTCTAAGCTATGGATGCTTGAAAACTTTTACTTTAACATACGGAAAGGTTGAGTGCCTAATTCAAGTAATTTCAAACTCCAAAACCCCGATTGTTATTAATGGATTCCAAAATCTCGTCAAAGTCTGTGTCCCACCACTGAATACATGCAATGCTGGAAGAGTAAGATGCCTGTATCTCGGGGTGTTCTGTCTAGGCAAGGTATTCGCATATATCCAAATCAACCGATGGACCTGTTTACCTTACCTGGGAACTCTTGGGATGAGTATCTGCTTATAGGTACGCATGTTTTAACAAAGTTGTGGTTGACTAAATACTTTGATTAGTCAACGTACTCGCTTTGATTCACGAATCAAACGAATACACTCGGAACATCTCATTTTCATGTTGAATAATTCTTGTCCTTGATTTCGTTTCCCAAAAATAAACTATTCAAGATTTGAACACCACAGCAAACTCTATCGTACTCATCATCTTCGCTAGTCTTAACAGATAGCACTCAGTACTTGACAAGGTATGTTATCACGAATGGGAGAAGCCATGAATGACCATGCAAAGCAAATTAGAATTACGGGTGCACACGTAATTGTAATTTGTCGTGCATGAGAATTCTGGTAACTCTATTAGGTGATAACAGTCATAGTCAGTACAAAATTTTCGTTTCTATACTTGGAGACATAAAGTCTCGGTTCTCATGAAACCTCACTATCGATATGCAAACAAATCCTTTATTTCTACTAGTATGTAACAGATTATTGTTATCAATAGTTGTTAATCGATAGTGACTGTCATGTATTGTGAATACGTAGAACCATGTCTGGACGAAGAATTGGACGCCCACCTAGACAAGAAAACATTAATCTAACACAAGCTGAACTCGATGCCATCATAAATGAGCGTGTTGCTGAAGCGCTTGAGGCGTTCGAACAGACCAGGAACCAAAATCAAAACAACAATATCAACCAGAACCAAAACCAAGGAGGTAAACCTCTGTCAAATAGATCTTTTGGATCAAATCCTTGATACTCTACGTAACAATCCTTAAATCATTAATATGTATCCACTCATTCCAGGTCAAGCAGTCTGCACTTTCAAGATGTTCATGGACTGCAAACCTCATTCCTTCAAAGGCTCCGAAGGTGTTGTTACCCTCCTTCGTTGGATTGAGAAGCTGGAATCCGCCTTTGCAATGTGTAACTGTCCAGCAGAAAACCGTGTCAAGTATGCTTCCGGCACATTGGAAGGACCAGCTTTGACATGGTGGAACTCACAGGTCCAAACCTTAGGACTTGATACTGCTAACAGTATGCCTTGGGAAGACTTCAAGGTTCTGATGAAAGAAGAGTACTGCCCCAGGAGCGAAGTCCAAAAACTGGAGGCAGAATTTTGGAATTTAAAGATGGTTGGTTCAGACATTGAGGAGTACACGACTCGTTCACACGAGTTGGCTGCATTATGTCCTCAGATGGTGACTCCAGCCTACAAACGGATCGAAAAATACATTGATGGTCTAGCTCCTCAGATTCAGGCTAGTGTGATGGCTGCTGATCCTGTCACTATTCAGCAGGCCATCCGACTGGCTCATAAACTCACTGACCAAGCAGTGGCACAGGGCACCTTGCATAAACGTGGCGCTGCTTCTGGTTCTTCTGATCACAAAAGGAAATGGGACGGCAATAACAACAACAAGTCTTCAAGCTCCAACAACACCCAACAACAACAGACCAAAAAGTTTGACTCTTCAAGAAGCTTCAACAATCAGAACCACAACAATTATAGCCAGGGATCGAGCAACTACGCGGGCAAGAGTCCTAAGTGTAACCGGTGCAACTTCCATCATCGTGGCCCATGTGATCGACTCCGTTGTCAGAGATGTGGAAAGATGGGTCATGCAGCCAAAGACTGCCGGGGTGAACTAATGACTCAGCAACAACAACTCCAACAACAACGACAGGGTGGAGTGACTAGAGGCTGCTATAAGTGTGGTAAGGAGGGCCACTACATGAAGGATTGCCCACAGCTAAAGAATGGAAACAAGGATAATAACGGGGGCAATGCCAAGGGTCGCGCATTCGTGATCGGTTCCGGCGAGGCAAGGGATGACCAGAATGTGGTTACTGGTACGTTTCCCCTGAATGGTTGTTTTGCTTCTATACTATTTGATACTGGAGCCGATAGGAGCTTCGTATCCTTAAAGTTCTGTAGTCTTCTAAGTGATATTCCTTCCGCCTTAGAATCCAAATATACCGTAGAATTGGCTGACGGTAAACAAATCCATGTAACACACATTCTTAGAGATTGTAAGATAGAACTCGCTGGTCATACTTTCGCTATAGATCTTATGCCTGTTACACTAGGAAGTTTCGACGTTGTGGTAGGCATGGATTGGCTCTCTAATAAGCAAGCAGAAGTCATTGTCACGAGAAGATCATACGAATCCCTGTTGGTGATGAAATTCTTACAGTCCAAGGCGATAGGAGTGGTGCAGTAATGGGTATTATCTCTTACATGAAGGCGCAAAAGTTGTTACAAAAAGGACGTGTGGCTATTCTGGCACTCGTCACCGACAAGCAGTCCGAGGAAAAGAAAATAGAAGACATTCCCGTGGTAAGAGATTTTCCAGAGGTGTTTCCAGAGGATCTTCCTGGACTACCACCTCATCGCCAAGTGGAATTTCAAATCGAACTGACTCCCGGTGCAGTCCCGATTGCTAGAGCACCTTATCGATTAGCACCAAACGAATTACAGGAGTTGTCATCATAACTTCAGGAGCTTTTAGATAAGGGCTTTATCCGACCTAGCTCATCACCTTGGGGAGCCCCTGTTCTCTTTGTTAAGAAGAAGGACGGCACTTTCCGAATGTGCATCGATTATATAGAATTAAACAAAGTCACAGTCAAGAACCGATATCCTCTACCTCGTATCGACGACTTGTTTGATCAGCTTCAGGGATCAAGCTATTATTCGAAGATCGACTTGAGGTCTGGTTATCATCAACTCCGAGTTCGTGAGGAGGACATCTCCAAAACCGCATTCCGTACTCGTTATGGTCATTACGAGTTCTTGGTCATGCCTTTTGGGTTGACTAATGCACCTGCGGTATTCATGGACCTCATGAATCGCGTGTGCAAACCCTATCTCGATCAGTTTGTTATTGTGTTTATCGATGATATACTGATATACTCTAAGACCAAGGAGGACCATGAAGAGCATCTACGATTGATCTTGGAATTGTTGAAGAATGAGCAACTGTACGCCAAATTCTCTAAGTGTGACTTTTGGATACGTGAAGTGCAATTCCTAGGTCATGTTGTTAATGAGAGGGGAATACATGTTGATCCTGCCAAGATTGTGGCGATAAAGAATTGGGCTACACCTAAGACACCGACTGAGGTAAGGCAATTCCTGGGGTTAGCAGGATATTACCGACGATTCATAGAGGGATTCTCTAAGATTGCACAACCTCTCACCGCTTTAACCCACAAAGGAACGACATACAAATGGGGTGAAAGTCAAGAGGCGGCTTTTCAACTATTGAAACAGAAACTCTGTAGTGCACCGATATTGGCACTACCAGAGGGGACAGATGATTTCGTGGTGTATTGTGATGCATCCATTCAAGGATTGGGTTGTGTCCTGATGCAACGCGACAAGGTGATAGCTTACGCCTCGAGACAACTGAAGGTTCACGAGAAGAACTATACCACCCATGACCTGGAATTGGGTGCAGTGATTTTTGCCTTGAAGATTTGGAGACATTACTTGTACGGTACCAGATGCACCATTTACACCGATCACAAGAGTCTCCAGCACATCTTTGAACAGAAAGAGCTGAACATGAGACAACGTCGTTGGGTCGAATTGTTGAACGACTACGACTGTGCGATCAAGTATCATCCGGGTAAGGCTAATGTGGTAGCCGATGCCCTTAGTCGTAAGGAAACCCTAAAGCCTCGTCGGGTGCGCGCATTACAAATGACTATCCACTCTGACCTATCAGTACAAATCAAAGCTGCTCAATCTGAGGCCTTGAAGACGGAGAATCTCAAAGCGGAATCCATGCGAGGCATGGAGAAACAGTTGGAGATTAAAGCTGATGGAATCCGTTATTTTATGAAACGGATCTGGGTACCACAGCACGGGAATTTGCGAGAGCTGATAATGGATGAAGCTCATAAGTCACGTTACTCTATTCATCCAGGTTCAGACAAGATGTATCAGGACCTGAAAGAATTGTACTGGTGGCCGAAAATGAAAGCGGAGATAGCCACATACGTAAGCAGATGCTTAACTTGTTCCAAGGTTAAGGTGGAATACCAGAGACCATCCGGATTACTTCAACAACCGGAAATTCCAGTGTGGAAATGGGAGCAGATCTCCATGGATTTTATCACAAAGTTACCTAGGACCCCCAGCGGATGCGATACCATTTGGGTTATAGTAGATCGTTTAACGAAATCCGCACACTTTCTGGCAATCCGAGAGACTGATCGAATGGAGAAACTGACACGTATCTATTTAAGGGAAATAGTCTCTCGGCATGGCGTGCCAATATCTATCATTTCTGATCGTGACGCTCGGTTCACTTCTCATTTCTGGCAATCATTACAACGATCATTGGGAACGCGGCTGGATATGAGTACCGCGTATCACCCGCAAACCGATGGTCAAAGTGAGCGTACGATCCAGACACTGGAAGACATGTTGCGTGCCTGTGTGATTGATTTTGGCAGCAGCTGGGAAACTCATTTACCATTGGTTGAGTTCTCCTATAATAACAGTTATCATACCTCGATCAAGGCAGCTCCATTTGAGGCACTGTATGGGCGTAAGTGCCGGTCACCTATTTGTTGGGCAGAAGTTGGGGAAAGTCAACTTACCGGTCCTGAACTTGTGCATGAGACGACTGAGAAGATTGTGCAGATCCGTAACCGTATGGCAGCAGCACGTGACCGACAAAAGAGTTACGCCGACAAGCGTCGTAAGCCATTGGAGTTTCAGATTGGTGACAAAGTACTGTTGAAAGTATCACCTTGGAAGGGCGTGATTCGTTTCGGGAAACGTGGAAAACTAAACCCTAGGTACGTGGGACCGTTTGAGATTGTCAAACGGGTTGGTCCCGTAGCCTACCAGTTGAACTTACCTGAAGAACTCAGTGGAGTACATGATGTGTTCCATGTTTCAAACCTGAGGAAATGCCTTGCTGACGAAACTCTCATCGTTCCGTTAAACGAGGTACATGTTGACAAACAACTACGTTTTATCGAGGAACCAGTGGAAATTATGGACCGAGAGGTCAAGACACTTAAACACAGTCGTATCCCTATTGTCAAAGTCCGATGGAACTCAAAGCGTGGACCAGAGTTCACCTGGGAACGTGAGGATCAAATGAAGTCCAAGTATCCTCATCTTTTCGTTTCAGCATCCTCGTGAACAAATTTCGGGACGAAATTCCCTAAAGTAGGGGATACTGTAACACCTCGTAATTTTTCGATCAATAAAATTTAATTTTATAAATAAAAGAGTATAGCACGTTGATGTTAATTTCAAATAATTACAATAATAACATTAATAATAATAATAATAATAATGATAATGACAAAAATGATAACAATAATAAGAATAATAATGAAAATATAAGTTTACTTATATTAAATTTCATAATTAATAATTTTTTTTTATATGAGATAATAACCATCTAAAAACCTCAGGGGTTAAATTGTAACTTATTTTAAACTGAATCAAAATCTTAGTTTCAGTTGACAATTGATACAAACTTCGGGGACCCATTGTGTAATTTGCAAAAACACACATCACCCCACCTCCATCTTTTCTGATTCTTTTCTTCCCACCATCGACAGCATGTCTCCATCTTTTCTGATTCTTTTCTTCCCACCATCGACAGCAACATGCCACAAAATCAGGCACTACAAATTTGAATATTCAAAGGCATTAACAATGTTTGGTCATATAATAACCAACCCAACCCCCCTATTCGGTTCTCTCACATTCGAAATCTAACAAACCTCCACCTCTTTCTCGACTCAACCATCGACGACTTACCCTCCGGCTTACGCAAAGCCAGCAGCTCTTCCCTGATCAGCCAGCAGCAGCCCATCGTCCCCATCGCAGACTGCCCAGCCTCTTTCTCGCAACTTTCAGTTTGTGACACCCCACTTCCGGCAGCCTAGACGTCAACCGTTGTACTTGGACGAACGACGCTTAACTGACGACTCTCCTTCTCTTTAGCCGTGAGCCTGTCAATTGGTATTCTCTCCGGCGATCGCGAGAACCAAGCGAAACAACCCCGTTCGGTACGATCCTTATATTCCTTTACTCATGATTCATTACGGTTTCGAGAATTCGGGTTACGGTTTTCGCGTATGATTGTGTACGGGTATAAGGGTATGGTAATCTTGTGGTATTCTTTTTCAATGGCCTGCGATGTGTATGTATGTATACGCATGCTTCTGTGAATATATATATGTATGTATGTGCAGCCCGTGAATATATATATGTATGCATGTGCAGCCCGTGAATGGATATATATATGTGTGTGGTTGCTCATATGTATATATATGTTAAAAATATTTCTGCGCTGAATTAATTGTATCTATATTTGTATATATATGCTTGTATATATGCAGCAGTGTGTATATATGCAGCAGTGTGTATATATAGTGCGTATGTGTGTGTGTCGAGAAACAAAACACAGCAGCCGAAGGCTGCTGTGTGCGTGTATGTAAATGCTGTGTATGTATATTTCTGAATGCGTGTATATATATGGCTGTATGCGTGTATGTATATTTCTGAATGCGTGTATATATATGGCTGTATGCGTGTATGTATAATTCTGCGTGCGTGTATTCTGCGTGCGTGTATGTATATGTCTGTATGCGTGTATGAAAATGAACATATATACATGTATGTGTTTTGTGTATGTATGGCAGAGTATATATACTGCGTATGTATGTATCCGTATGTATGTGCTGTGTATGTATGCATCGGTCCCAGGAGTGCTCACGGGTTGTTATAAATTGGGAGATGTTTGTGTTGGTGTTTCGGTCAATTGGGTTGAGAGTCGGAATGGGTGTTTGTGTCCGTGAGTATGATATATATGTATGTTCCTGCCTATATGTGAAGAATTGTAATATATATATATATATATATATTAAGTATAGATATGTATTTGTAAGTGGGGGTGTGGGTGCGTACTAATGAATTGTTATGTGCATCGTGAGTGTGTGAATAATATGATTGTGTGTGTTTTGTTTTATGAATTGCATGTGAACACAGGTATGAGTATGGATGTGTCAGAATTAAAGGGGATGTGAAAGCATGTGGGTATGATGCTTCAACATGTTCTTGGGTGGGTATATGATGTGCGAGTTAGTGTGCATATTATATACATATTTTGTTTAGTGTGGCTTTGTGCATGTGGTTTGGGTGTATGCTAAACCGTGCATGGAATTTGGGTGGGTTGTGCATAGGGAGTTTTAGTGACATTTTTATTGAGTGGGTTGTGTATCATATGTACATCATATGTAACATGTATACTATGCGTGTATTGTAAGTAATGCACCTTCAAATACGTATGCGTATGTTTTTAGCACATTCTTTATGTGGAGTATTATATATATATATATATATATATATACATATATATATATATATACACTATGTGCGAATAATAGGTATTATGTAATTGTAATAATTTCGGGTGTGTTATATTTGGGTCGTTGTACCTTGGTGTTACATTATTGTGTGCTTGCGTCCAAGTGGGGAAATATCGATAATCGACATCGAACCGTAACCGAGATGTGAAACGCGAAACCGTACGACTCTTATATTGTAATTAATAATTAATATTAATTATATATACTGAATAAAACACAGGTTAACTGGAAACCCGATCTTTTGTGTTTACATTTACTTGTTGCTCTACACTCGAGGTGAGTTTCACGGCCCCTTTTTACTTTCTTTCCTTTTTGGGGGAGAAAACATGCAAACATATTTTATGAATGGTTGCCAGTATTATTGATATCACTTGTTACGTTAGTGCAAACACATAACATGTCCTCACACAATCGAACCGTTAGTAATGGGATTAGCGAGGTAATTTTGAGTAGTACTACTGGGTCTGACAAACCCCGCCCGGCTAGTCGCGCTAGCTTGATTGGAGGTCAAACGGGTGCTTTATTGACCTAACATTTGTCACGGTCTTGCGAGACGTGACGGGGATACAACAAACACATATAGGACGTAAACAGTCAGCTTCGGTTCGAAACGCTAAGTAACAAGAACAGAGGCTAGCTACCTAACGATATGCAATATATACTAAACCATTGAAACGCAAACTATGGATACGCTTACAAACACATTTCCTGTTGATTAAACCTGTGAACTCACCAACTTTATGTTGACACATTTTAGCATGTTTTCTCAGGTCACAGAAACGCACAAGGTTAAGAACTCAGCTAGGATGCATGCATGGCATACATCACTACTCAACTGATTCATTTGGTTAAATGTTATGGATTTTTATGGTTGAAACGCATGTTGAAACAATTTACTATTAATTTTGTTTTCGAAACGCTTCCGCAAGATTGAAACACACATGTTTGATTTAAACAACTAATTACTTAATGTGATGTTTTGTAATTACTGTGTTTGGTGTAACTGATGCTTATCTGAGATCCTGGTGTGTCACACGCCTGACGGTAAAACCCCGTTAGCGGATTTTGAGGGTGTGACATGAACTCATTCCAAGATCTTCGCATAGCGTATTATTCTTAGACCGATGGTTGGTCAAAGGAGAAATACATATTCACAAAATATGCGTTAAGGTCGCTTCATATGGTGGCGTTTGGGATTCTTAAATTCCAACGGATAACCTTTCTATCATTGCTGGTCTTTTAATGAATTCTAGACATCACCTTACCATGAAATTATATTCTTGAAGTTGTGATTATAAGTCTAAACATGTCATGAAAACTCGTCATCGTGTTCTAACGTTCCATATACCAAATCTCAAAAAGAGTCTCGCGATTCTCTGGAAGGGTTCAGATTGGAATACATTATGTCAAGAATCTTGTAAAAGATTCTATACAAGTGAAGCGAAGCCGGATACCTATTGTCAAAGTCCGCTGGGAATCTAAACGTGGCTTAGAGTTCACCTGGGAACGTGAGGACCAAATAAAAACCAAGTACCCATATCTTTTCGTTTCAGTCTCCTCGTGATTAAAATTTCGGGACGAAATTTCCTAAAGCAGGGGAGACTGTAACATCCCGTATTTTTATAAAACAATTAAGTTTAATACGTTACCAATTTTTACAAAAACTATAATAATAATCATAATAATAATAATAATAATAATAATAATAATAATAATAATAATAATAATAATAATAATAATAATAATAATAATAATAATAACAATGATTCAAAAAAAATGTACAAAAATTGAACTAAAAGTCCAGGGGCGAATTTTATAATTTTTGAAACCTGTTTAGAAACTTGGAACAAAAAGTAATGAACATAAAAACCACAGGGACCAAAGTTGTAATTACCCAAACCGCCCCCCTCCCCCCGTCGATTCTTCACCGCCGACCACCAAACTCCGGTGGCCCTCCGGAAACTCTAAAAACCACCGAAAAACTTGGTTTTACAGCTCAAAAACGCACCAAATCGACTCGTGGGTCAGTCTCGAATCTATCCATACACTTTAATCGTTCGGAAACCACTCACGAACCCACTAAACCGACCCACTTCCATTTTCGGCCACTTTACACATCCAAATTGCACTACGCCTCGCAATAATTCGATTAAATTAATCCAAACGATCCACTATAAGAATCCCAAACTATTGGTACCTTCAATTGCATCTAAAACAATCAAAAATACACTGTTCGATCACCATCTGCATCTTCGACCTGCAACTAATCGAACCACCACCCTCCGGCCTATATACACTGCAATTACCTTAGGGCTATTGATCCATGGCATCTTTTGAAGCTTTCTGTACAAGCAATTGGAATTTCATCAAAGATTAATTATCATTCGATTTCAAGATAACCGCGACCTGTTCTTATATGTTCTTAGCATCAATTCAAAACGAAACAGGTAATTAAACACATCATTCTGCTCGTTTCATCATGGGGAACAAAAGCCCCATGAATTTGGTCATTAACATTATCGAATTCGAGCTCAATTTGACCCAGATCGAATTAGGGCTTATATCAATTTGGGGGAAACGGGTCAACAATGTTTAAAAACAAATGAAACGGGAATTGATTGTGGCTGTATGCCTTGGTTCACTGGTTGGTGCGTAGGATTCTGGGCAAGAGGTCCCGGGTTCGAACCCGAGCCTCTACAATTTTTTTTAAAAACCCTTTTAAAGTCTCTAAAAATTATGGAAAAATTTCTAAAAATCATAAAATAAATTTTATAAATTTTCCTTATTTAAATCTTACAAAAATTATTTTCTGTAAATTTATTTTATTTGAAAAACATTAATAATCTTTATAAAATATTAGTTATAAATATTACAAATAACGATTTTTATAAAAATATACATTATATCGTATTTAATTATGAAATAATCGTGGAAAACCATAGAAATTATACGATATATATTTTCACAAATCATTTATAAATGTAATTATAAGTTATATTTTATACTTAAGTTAATAAATTATTATTGAATTATACGAATACAAAGAATACATACATATACTTCTTTCAAATAAATCAAAAATAC
Source organism: Flaveria linearis (assembly GCA_024085815.1). Lineage (NCBI taxonomy): Eukaryota > Viridiplantae > Streptophyta > Magnoliopsida > Asterales > Asteraceae > Flaveria > Flaveria linearis. The sequence continues at coordinate 86,899,889 of CM044007.1, forward strand.
AAACAATTTCATTACTTGTCCAAAATTCCACACTTCAATTTAAATCCTAATATCATTAGGTATAAAATCAAACTCAAATATATATAACTAATAGTGGACGTCAAACCGAACCGACTCGAAATCAATCAAACATATCTATTCGCACTGAATATATTTTAAAGGCTTAGTTATAATCAATAATAAGTATTGATCGTGCATTGCTTATTCTGTGAAGTCTTTGTGCATTACATCAATTCAAGGTGAGTTTCGTGGCCCCTTTTTATGTTTATACAAGTTTTCAATGTTTTCAATCAATAGGGGAAAAGTATGCTCACCCGTTTTCAATGCTGTACACTGTATATTCTGTTTTCATACTTGGAATCAATGTGATACTGTTTTGCATGCATACATGGTGTTATTCTATGATTCTTACAACCATTAATTCCCGGTTTGGGAACCAACGGTTAGGTATTGGTAGTACTACTGGGTTGACACCCCCACCCTCGACAGATCGGTTTAACTTGTGAGTTACCGACTACAGCTGCCAGCAATCAGGCCATGGGTGAATATATTCCGTCAGATTTATATGCATAACGTCATTAGGTTTGGTTGTCTTAAACACATGTTATGCGGTTTGTGCTTACAGTTTGATTCCACATCAAAATCTATACAGCATCAATTACATGTTTTCAAAATTAAACCTGCGGAACTCACCAACATAATTGTTGACATTTTTGAGCATATCTTTTCAGGTGATCATAATCAAAGAGGATAGCTAGAGCAGATGCCTTAGCAGGGACCCTCAGGCTTTCAATAGATTGCATTTGTATTGTTTATCATTTACTGTTATAATTGAACACTGTGTATATGGATTTTAAAATTATTAAGACTATGATAGTCGTGGAACTGACTAACCACGACACAAGTCACCATTGTGTCGGCGACGTCATGACACGAGGATTTTGCACATATTATGTCTCTATAATTATACCAAGTGTTATGACGATCCCGTCCGTCGCATCCTCGTGTTTCCGCTATAAGCGAGGGTGTGACACTCTCCATCTTGTCTTTCTCACAAATGGGTATGAAATGAGCGGATTTGGTGAGACGGTCAACAATAACCCAAATGGTGTCATTGCGCGTTTGAGATTTGGGTAAGCCAGTGACGAAATCCATGGTTATCATTTCCCACTTCCACACGGGGACTTCTGTTTGGGTCAACATTCCTGAAGGCTTTTGGTATTCGACCTTGACTTTAGAACAAGTCAAACACTTTGAGACATAAGTCGCAATATCTGCCTTCATTCTTGGCCACCAGTAAACAAGCTTCAAGTCGTAATACATCTTATCTACACCTGGGTGGATAGAGTACCTAGACTTGTGGGCTTCATCCATGATCAAGCTTCTAAGATTCCTGTATAGGGGTATCCGAATCCTTTCTGCTATAAAGCGTACTCCATCTGAATGAACTTCAAACTGTTGGTCTAGCCCTCGGAGGTTTTCATCTTTAATGTTTTCTTCTTTCAATGCTTCAGTCTGTGCATTCAGAATTTGTGCCGGTAGGTTGCTTTGAATGGTAAGTTATAGGGCTCGTACTCTACGAGGTTTCGTATGTTCTTTCCTACTCAAAGCATCAGCCACATCATTTGCTTTACCGGGATGGTACTTGATGGCACAATCATAATCGTTTAGTAGTTCAAGCCATCTCCTCTGTCTCATATTCATCTCCTTTTGATTATACAAGTGTTGAAGACTCTTGTGGTCGGTATAGATAGTGCACTTAGTACCGTACAGATAGTGTCTCCATAGTTTAAGAGCAAACACAACTGCTCCTAGTTCTAGATCATGAGTTGCATAGTTCTTTTCATGAGCCTTTAACTGTCTTGAGGCATAGGCTATGACTTTGTCTTGTTGCATCAAAACACATCCCAGTCCCTGAACAGAAGCATCACAGTAGACTACAAAGTCTTTAATGTCGTCAGGTAAGGATAGTATAGGTGCACTGCATAACTTTTTTTTCAGTGTTTGAAAGGCAGCCTCTTGCTTTAGTCCCCAATGATATGCTACTCCTTTTGGGTGAGCATGGTCAATGGTTAAGCTATCTTGGAGAATCCTTCGATAAATCTCCTATAATAGCCGGCTAGGCCAAGAAATTGTCTAATTTCTGTTGGATTAGAAGGTGTAGGCCAACTTTTGATGGATTCAATTTTAGTTAGGTCTACATGAATGCCATTAGCATCAATCACATGACCAAGGAATTGAACTTCTTTTATCCAGAAATCACAGCATAGAGCTCCTCTCTCGTTAGTAATTCAAGGATCAATCTTAGATGTTCCTCATGCTCATGCTCATTTTTAGAATAGATCAAGATGTCGTCAATGAAGACAATGACAAACTTGTCTAGATAAGGCTTGCATACACAATTCATGAGGTCCATGAATACGGCAGGTGCATTTGTTAGCCCAAACGGCATGACTGTGAACTCAAAGTGACCGTATCGAGTTCTGAAAGCCATCTTCCTAATATCTTCATCCCTGACTCTCAGCTGATGATAGCCGCTTCTAAGATCTATCTTTTAATAAATGCTTAAACCTTGAAGTTGGTCGAATAAGCCGTCAATACGTGGCAAGGGATAACGGTTCTTGATTGTCACTTTGTTTAGTTCTCGATAATCAATGCACATCCGGAAGGTTCCGTCTTTCTTCTTTACAAACAACACTGGTGCTCCCCATGGTGACGAGCTAGGTCTGATGAATCCTTTATCCAGGAGTTCCCTAAGCTAGTCTAAGATAGATGGGAATTTAAGAAAACTGGGTTTTTCGATTAAATTCAGCAAGGCACGAGTACTAGGGAAACAAGTCTCTCTTTAGATTAGGACAAGCGTAGCTTAGATTACCAAATGGAACACGTCAAGGTAATTTGATCCATTTGCCTTAGAGACTTGTGTATTGACCATAGTTTATCACTCATCCCAGAAATCCCCAGGTAAACATAACTGGTCTCGCAATGAGATTTATACGATATGCTTGCCTTAGCCCGAAGGCCTTTTGCCAGACAATCCAGAATACAGGTGTCTATGTGTCACACAAGTTTATTTGGTTCATAGAATCAAAACCTCAATAAGATTTTCATAGATTAGACATAAAGTCTAAGGAAATAAACCCACGACGATAAGTGTAGATCCCACATGTCATTGAGAATAAGTTTAGGAAGTTCATTTATTGGGGAGAGTCAAAGAGTCAAAGTTAAGTTTAGGGAGACAAGTATCGTTTGACATTCTCGTTGTAGAAGCATATAACTTCTTAATCCTAGTCGATCTCTAACTAAGGAAATTTACTTTGTGCAACTATTATGTGTGGCTATAGGCTAGATGCAATTCCTAACTCATTATAACCAATGGCTCTGATACCAATCTGTCACACCCTCAAATTCCGGGTCTGGAATTTATCACGGAGGAGTGAACAAACAGGATTGACACATTAGTCACATATGAGATGCAGTTATCTATATGATGAATTTTAGATAATCATTCCATTAATATTCAGAGTAATAAATATTATACGTAGCGGAAATAAAAGATAAATTGTTTCTTAACAATACGTCTAATCATATCTCAAATAATAAGCAATATGTATCATGAGCTCTTATATGATCCTACTTACATGTCCATAAGCTCCTAGAAGATACCTGAGAATACATGTAAAATCAAGTGTCAACACAGGATTGGTGAGTTCATAGGTGAGTAAAACATATATGATAAACCATTAATTATCATTAAAGTAGGATTTACTGTAAAAGTGTGAGTATAAACTACCCACTGGTATCACTTTGTATATGAATAGCCTGTCGGAACCCTTTTATAAGGTGAACTCGCTATCCCACATACTAACTAAGTACAAGCCAACAAATCCTTCACATAGGAATTGCCCATGTATCATAGTTTATTATCCTTTTTATGTGTATATTATATTAGTTATAATAATTTTAAATCAGAGGGAGCAAATCCTCCTTTAGATTTATCCTCATATGGGTTGTAAGTGGAACTATAATGGCAAACTTTACACATAGTGCACATCTACATTCTCAACACAAAACAGTCATCCCGAATGACTTATAAGATCTTTGTGCATCTTGGTAAGGACCACATGTCCAAACCTTTGTAGGGGTAAGTCACTCCCCGATAGTACTATCCAAAAGATCTCTGCTTGTTTATAGTCCAGTATACAGAGAAGGGTTTTCATTGTAACCATATGTAATCATAAATGTGATCAATTATTATTTAACATAATACACAAAAATAATTTAAAATTTTAATTATAACATGTATCCTGTAAGGCCCCATTCCCGGGCACCTCACAGTTGGTCGTTCATCGCACATAAAACATACATTTGATTTATATTTATAAACATCTTAAATAAACACTGCAGCGGAAACATTCAAAAGATACATTTCATTTCATCATAAAAGCTTGTACAAAGATTTCATCGTTACTGATTACAAAATGGTCACAAACAGTGACCTCTAGTATAGAAACATAAAAATTTTTCATCATAAAGAAGATTTCTTAAGTAATCCCCTTTATCGGGATCCTCAAGGAATCACTTGACACTTGCATGCAACATAAGTTGTTGCATGCATTATACGCCCACATCCCACTGCGTGGCAGCATTATCAAAAGGAAAATGTCATCCCAAAAGAGCTGAGTAGCCGCCTCGTGCCATCCTCAGCAACCCTACCTGTCAACTGGAAATACATAAAAAGTCAGTGTTGCTGAGTGAGTTCTAGTTTTATAATAAAACGTACTTTACTGTCCATCAAAACCGTTCTTACATACATACGATCATACAACATACATACACGTAGATAATATTATTATTATCTTCATCGTTCATTCATTAACTTTCGTTCGTGTACCGTTCATCGTTAACGTTCACGTTCTTTCTTAACTCTTTCTTTCGTTCGTACGTTTCATACTTTCATTCATACATTCGTTACATTCGTCTGTACGTACGTTACGTTCATTCTTACGTTCATTTCATTTATTCGTACGTTCATTACTTTCATGCATCCTCTATCTTTTACTTCTTTCTAGATCCGGTCACACTTTACCCTCTTCAAGGCACACAGCCATGATTACTGAGGTCGAGTGACGAGGATCCCATTTCATACGTCATCATTATGTTCCTTCCGTTCATTACTTTCATTCGTCAAGCATGCAAATCTCCAAGGGTCACTTCCCATCTCTGCCCTCATGGTTCCAACCCATGAGCTGACAAAGCATACTGTAACATACTGGTGCCCCTATGGCTCTCAGTCCATAGACCGACACCTGGTGCCCCTATGGCTCACAGTCCATAGACCGACACCTGGTTGCCCCTATGGCTCTCTGTCCATAGACTGACAACCTTGTTGCCCCTATGGCTCTCTGTCCATAGACCGACAATACCTCTTCCCGGGGTCACGTTAACCCCGCGAGTGGTCGTCACCACTCCTGCTGTAACAACTATCCCGTGACAGGTCACAAAGACACTGCCCCGTTGTTCTTAAGGCAACTATGGCTCACTGTCCATAATCTACCCTAAGGCTCGTAATAGGCCTAGTTAGTAGAACCAAGCACCATTTCCAAGACTTCTTAACCGTCAAATCCATCTCGTGCCCCTTAGACCATGCAAGAATTTCTTTCATTCATTCATTCATTCATTAACGCATGCATTCATTCATTATGTTCCTCTTTCATTATCTTTCACTTTATGTTATTTATTACATTCTTTTCATTCATTCATTCATCCATGTAAAGTCACTAAAAGATAAACACGCAACAACACAAGGAACATAGACATTTGCAATTCATTAGTCATTACCATCATATAAGGCCACATCATACTTAACATGCATACGTCCTACATACGCATCTCTCCTCATTTACATCAGCCCTTTTGGGCGATTGAACATACTCCAGTCGCATGGCCTTCATGCGACTGAACCGTGCGATTGGACATCCATACGAATGGGCATGCAATCGTACGAATGGTCCTACTATCGTGCGAATGAACACTATACGAATGGACTACTAGGCGACTAACCCTCAGTCGTGCGACTGAACTACTATGCGAATGGACCTATGCGACCGAATCCCTCAACCGCATGGCATGTCGGGCGATTGGGCCCCAATCGTACGACTGAACCTCAGTCGTACGATTGAACATCAGTCTTTCCTCAGTCGTGTGACTGGCCCTCAGTCGCCTAGCCCTAACTGGGCAGCGACTGGAGTTCATCACGAAAAGCAGCCGCGACCTACGACCTTCAAACTCCTCTAAACTCGCTTCCAGCCCAAATTAGCCCTCCTAAACCTCAGGGATTCATATTAGGACATCATACAAGCTTATACAAGTCCAAATTCGTACATTAAACATACTAAACACGATTTCACCCAAATGGGTTAAACATACACTTTACAAAAATAGGGTTTATATGTGATCCAGCCCTAAAATCGTATGAAAACATGAAAATGTTGGGTTCTAGAACTCACCTTAGCAACCTCCTTGGTTAGAGCTTCGTTTTGACTAGTCACTCGACAAATCTCGAGCCCTGATCACCACTTTCTCTCTTTATCTCTCTTCTTTCTCTGCTCTCTCTCTCTCTCTGCTCTTCCTCCCGACTGAAAATGTGTAAGTGTGGGGAAGAGAAGATGTCTGCCCCTCCTTTATAGCTACAGCTCAGTCGCCCGAGCACCAGGCGACTGGGCCTCCAGTCGCCTGAACACCATGCGACTGGACCTCCAGTCGCATGAGTTCCATGCGGTTGAACCTTCAGTCGTCCGAACATCATGCGAGTGGACCTCCAGTCGCATGGATTCCATGCGACTGAACCTCCAGTCGCATGACACTCCAAAAATTCAAACTTCCGGGTGTTACAAGTCCACCCCCCTTAAACGGGTTTCGTCCCCGAAACCTGTTGTTCCTTAAACCTTCACGGGCAATACTGTTCCATCTCTTTTCCAGTCTATCACTTGGAATCCTATCGCCCCCACATCGTTTACCAACATTCGACTTCCGGTCTATCTTTGACTATCGACATCGGCAACCTATACATACTGATCAATGTCCATTTGACCAGCACCTGCGACTTCAAACATGCCATGTAGCATACGGTTACTACATCACAATATTCGAGCAAAGGCTCGGCGTCATAATCATTGAGCTTCAAAACATCGCTGAGAACCTTCAGCTTTAGTGCTTGAAGAACAAGGCCTTCAACTTGCGTAAAGTTGCTGCTTACCCCGGCCCTTGTTTGATGTTCTTTATGTATGCATAATGACCTTCTTGCAACCCAAACGACTGATGAAAAAGGCTTCATTAATCGTGCTAGGTGTTGTTCCAAATATAACTGCACCAAGATCGGTTTTCCTCAGGCTCCTTGCAGGTACACTATGATAGATAAACAAATCGGCTTCCTTGGTAGCCCAAACCAAATTTATCTTTTTCTTTTGCTTCTGACCTCCCATTCTACTTGTTTGCTACAACTTCGAAACTATGCATACGTTGTCGTTCGATGAATCAATCACAGGCTGAAACTGTTCCTCAAACACTGGGTGACACAGCTTTCTCAATTGCATCATGTAGTCCTTTAGGGCATCAAGTATCCTAGTGAATCTACTAATAGTAATCTCTACATCGAAGGGCTCCTAGACGTTTCCTCTCCTACCATGCAACTCATAACAGAAGGCAGTGGGAACGAACTACTACTGGCATCGCATTCAAGGCATAAGGGCTTAAACTTAAATTATCACAATGTACCTGACGTCAAGTCAAAGTCCACTCTAGTCTTCGCCTTCTGCCCTCCTTTCTCGCATCGGGGCTTCCTGCCCTTGACTTCCTACAATCCTTGCTCAGATGTCCCGTCTCACCACAGCTGTAGCACTTAGCCACGCGGCATTCCCTTGCCCTGTGACCTTCCTTTCCCTTTCTTAACATAGGCTCGCTCCTCTGCTTTGCCTGTTATCGCCACGCCCCCCGCTCGTCATACCACCTTCCCGTTGGATCTACCGCCGACCTGAACGTGCTTGACCGGGCAGTGATCATATGCCTATGGATATCCGCCAGCAAGCCCTGCATGTACCTCTCGATCTTCCACGAAAGAGGTGTCACCTGATCCGGCGCCAGCCGTGCCACTTTGTTGAATTTGGTGGTGTACTGCTGATGCGTCATCGTCCCCGCCTCCAATTGCAGGAACTCCCTTTCAACCTTATCCATCTCACGGTGAGGACAAAACTCCTCAATCACCAGCCTTTTCAACTCTGACCATCTCATCCTTCCGATAGCCAGACTACCCTCAACTTGGACTATGTTGTCCCACCATCACAAAGCTGAACCCACTAAAGAGTGAGCGGCAAACTTCACCTTCTGATCCTCCTGGCACCCGTTGGTATTCAGCACGGCTTCCATCTCCCTCACCCATCGGTGAGCAGCAGCAGTGTCGTTACCATCAAAAGTTGGGGACTTACATCGTTAAATTGTCCCGTATTCACAGTCTCATGCCGCCTCCGGCGCAGGCTCCTCCTCCTCCTCTTTCTCTTCGTCATCGAAGAAAACCGTTCTAGTCTTGGGCTGTCTTCTTTCACCTGAAAGTCTACCCCCTTCCCTGTCTCTCACAATTTCTAACAGTGTTTTTCACCTCGGTCACTACAGACGATAGATTCGTCTGCATGGTCTGGTGCACTTCTTCCGCAACCGCCTCTGAGTTTACTCTCGGAATCGTCGTGACCCGATTCCCATAAATAGCTACCGAACTCCCGTCAGGCGCTACCAACGAATCATATCCTCGTGACACGCTATAATTGCCTCGAAGTCCACCAACCCATCCATTCCAAGAACCAATTCGAAATCACAAGTAGTCTAACCGGGTACCTATGACCTTCTAACTCCACCTCGCAGTCTCCTATCTCAAAAGTCCTGATGGACTTACCTTGACGGTTTCTACATCGAAGGGCTTATCAATACTTCCACTCCTAATGGGCAACTTAGCACAAAAAACTACAGAAACAAAACTTTTCCTAGCTCCGGAATCAAACAACACAGAAGACAGAGTTTGATTACTAGATACATACCTGTCATGATATCGGGGCCCATCCTAGCGTGCTCCGGCATCATCGTGAAGGCCCTGCGCCCTCCGCCCTTGGTTTCTTGCAATCCCTGCTTATGTTACCCCTTCCTCTGCATTTATAACACCGTACCTCCCCACACTCTCTGGCTACGTGACCGTGCCTCCCACATCGAAAACAGATATTGGTCCCCAATCTACATTCCCCAGGGTGTGGGCGTCCATATATGGAGCAGAGGTTTGGTCTCCACATATCTTCTCCAATGTGCTCTTTGGCACACTTACCACACTTCCTCGTCCCCGTACCGGACGAAGCTGCACGTCGGTCCTCCGTCCTGGCAATCTTTTTGTTTGGAGTGGCCCTGCCACGTCCGAACCGCTTTCCATTCCAGTTCATGTCGCTGCTACCCTTCGTGCTCCTTCAATAGCCATCGTCTCCTTCACCGCCCTAATCACCTCAGTCGCCATAGATGGCAGAATCGCTTGCATGACCTGTTGGACTCCCTCAATAACAGCCTCTTTCATGGCGATCCTCAAACTAGCACCATCATCGCCGCCTTCCAGGTGAGGGGCTTCAGGCTCTTCAAGTGCCATTTCAGCTGCTCTAGACATGCTCCTCGTGACACGCGGTTCAGCACCACGTCCACCACAGCCCCTATTTGGCAAAACTTTAGGAGTTCTGCCGCTAGCCATCCTCTATCACACACTGAAAGATTCAAACACCAACACGGTCATTCAAGGGAATAGCTCGGTTTATGTCAAGTATAGCAAGTCCCTAATTACAGTGGCCAGTTGTGATTAGCCACTTACTTTACTCTTCGTACCCCGAGCATTACCTGTCCTGACTACATTAGTTTCTAAATCTAACAGCAACACATAAACAAATAGCATGCGCATATAATACCGGTTAATCTTTAAGAAAATACCTGATGGCACGCAGCTACTCAGATGGCATTCCTCCCTTTTCTGTCCCATTTTCAGTTTAAGTTTAGGTTTATTTTGAAAATTTACCCATTTCACTTAAACTTTGGCTCTGATACCAACTTGTAAGGCCCCGTTCCCGGGCACCTCACAGTTGGTCGTTCATCGCACATAAAACATACATTTGATTTATATTTATAAACATCTTAAATAAATACTGCAGCGGAAACATTCAAAAGATACATTTCATTTCATCATAAAAGCTTGTACAAAGATTTCATCGTTACTGATTACAAAATGGTCACAAACAGTGACCTCTAATATAGAAACATAAAAATTTTTCATCATAAAGAAGATTTCTTAAGTAATCCCCTTTATCGGGATCCTCAAGGAATCACTTGACACTTGCATGCAACATAAGTTGTTGCATGCATTATACGCCCGCATCCCATTGCGTGGCAGCATTATCAAAAGGAAAATGCCATCCCAAAAGAGCTGAGTAGCCGCCTCGTGCCATCCTCAGCAACCCTACCTGTCAACTGGAAACACATAAAAAGTCAGTGTTGCTGAGTGAGTTCTAGTTTTATAATAAAACGTACTTTACTGTCCATCAAACCGCTCTTACATACATACGATCATACAACATACGTACACGTAGATAATATTATTGTTATCTTCATCGTTCATTTATTAACTTTCGTTCGTGTACCGTTCATCGTTAACGTTCACGTTCTTTCTGAACTCTTTCTTTCGTTCGTACGTTTCTTACTTTCATTCATACATTCGTTACATTCGTCTGTACGTACGTTAGGTTCATTCTTACGTTCATTTCATTTATTCGTACGTTCATTACTTTCATGCATCCTCTATCTTTTACTTCTTTCTAGATCCGGTCACACTTTACCCTCTTCAAGGCACACAGCCATGATTACTGAGGTAGAAAGACGAGGATCCCGTGTCATACGTCATCATTATGTTCGTTCCGTTCATTACTTTCATTCGTCAAGGATGCAAATCTCTAAGGGTCACTTCCCATCTCTGCCCTCATGGTTCCAACCCATGAGCTGACAAAGCATACTGTAACATACTGGTGCCCCTATGGCTCTCAGTCCATAGACCGACACCTGGTGCCCCTATGGCTCACAGTCCATAGACCGACACCTGGTTGCCCCTATGGCTCTCTGTCCATAGACCGACAACCTTGTTGCCCCTATGGCTCTCTGTCCATAGACCGACAACACCTCTTCCCGGGGTCACGTTAACCCCGCGAGTGGTCGTCACCACTCCTGCTGTAACAACTATCCCGTGACAGGTCACAAAGACACTGCCCCGTTGTTCTTAAGGCAACTATGGCTCACTGTCCATAATCTACCCTAAGGCTCGTAATAGGCCTAGTTAGTAGAACCAAGCACCATTTCCAAGACTTCTTAACCATCAAATCCATCTCCTGCCCCTTAGACCATGCAAGACTTTCATTCATTCATTCATTCATTCATTAACGCATGCATTCATTCATCATGTTCCTCTTTCATTCGTTCATTCATTAATGCATGCACTCATTCATCATGTTCCTCTTTCATTATCTTTCACTTTACGTTATTTATTACATTCATTTCATTCATTCATTCATCCACGTAAAGTCACTAAAAGATAAACACGCATCAACACAAGGAACATAGATATTTACAATTCATCAGTCATTACCATCATATAAGGCCACATCATACTTAACATGCATACGTCCTACATACGCATCTCTCCTCATTTACATCAGCCCTTTTTGGGCGATTGAACATACTCCAGTCGCATGGCCTTCATGCGACTGAACCGTGCGATTGGACATCCATGCGAATGGGCATGCAATCGTACGAATGGTCCTACTATCGTGCGAATGAACACTATACGAATGGACTACTAGGCGACTAACCCTCAGTCGTGCGACTGAACTACTATGCGAATGGACCTATGCGACCGAATCCCTCAACCGCATGGCCTGTCGGGCGATTGGGCCCCAATCGTACGACTGAACCTCAGTCGTACGATTGAACATCAGTCTTTCCTCAGTCGTGCGACTGGCCCTCAGTCGCCTAGCCCTAACTGGGCAGCGACTGGAGTTCATCACGAAAAGCAGCCGCGACCTACGACCTTCAAACTCCTCTAAACTCGCTTCCAGCCCAAATTAGCCCTCCTAAACCTCAGGGATTCATATTAGGACATCATACAAGCTTATACAAGTCCAAATTCGTACATTAAACATACTAAACACGATTTCACCCAAATGGGTTAAACATACACTTTACAAAAATAGGGTTTATATGTGATCCAGCCCCAAAATCGTATGAAAACATGAAAATGTGGGGTTCTAGAACTCACCTTAGCAGCCTCCTTGGTTAGAGCTTCGTTTTGACTAGTCACTCGACAAATCTTGAGCCCTGATCACCACTTTCTCTCTTTATCTCTTTTCTTTCTCTGCTCTCTCTCTCTGCTCTTCCTCCCGACTGAAAATGTGTAAGTGTGGGGAAGAGAAGATGGCTGCCCCTCCTTTATAGCTACAGCTCAGTCGCCCGAGCACCAGGCGACTGGGCCTCCAGTCGCCTGAACACCATGCGACTAGACCTCCAGTCGCATGAGTTCCATGCGGTTGAACCTTCAGTCGTCCGAACATCATGCGAGTGGACCTCCAGTCGCATGGATTCCATGCGACTGAACCTCCAGTCGCATGACACTCCAAAAAGTCAAACTTCCGGGTGTTACATATCCTTTCCAAAATATTTAAATGATTAAAGAGGGGAATAGTTAAGTATGAACTCACCTCAGTTCTTGTGTGGTGTTGACAAGCTAGTAAATTCCTCCTAAGGAATTATAATTCACATAAGCAAATAGATACAAATCCATAACCTAAATAATTTAGATCTTAAACCTAGAGTTCAATTGGTCTAGGGTTTGGTTTTCTAGGATTTGTTATAAACATATAATTAAATCATTTAATTATTTTTGTTAATTCTTTAATAACTAAAGATTTTGCACTTCATAAAATTTGATTAATTTAATAATGATTTTAACATATCATTATCTTCTAAATAAATTTTAGACATTATTTAAATATGTAAGTTTGTATTTAATTTAGTAAGATTTTATAATTAAATTTATAAAATCTAATTTGTATTTATCTTATCAAATAAGAAATGTTTACAAGTTTTAATTTATTATTAATCTGCACCTTTGATTAGTATATTTTATAAGAAACGACCTAAAATAACGCTTGTAAATAATTTGTGAATTTATAAAATATATATGTAGTTGCAATTAAAAATAACTATTTATAATGTTTTGTTAAATAATGTTTTATTTAACAAATGTTAAGGTTTTTAAATAAATAAATTTACAGAAAATGGTTAAATACTTTCATATAATTAAATTTATAAAACTGATTTTTTTTGTAATTTTTAGAATTTTTATATATTTTTAAAAGCTTAAAAAGGCATTAAAAAAATAAGTGAGGTTGCCCGGGGTCGAACCCGGGACCTCATGGTTGGAATGTGCTCGGGGAACCAGTGAACCAGGCTTACATCCGCGATGGTTCTTGGTTCCCAAATCTTTTAAACACAATCGTTTGAGTAATCCCCAATCCACCAAGAACCCTAATTCGGTTTCGATCAAATTGAAGCCCAAATCGATGTTGTTAATCAGATTATGGTTAGGGCTTTCAATCCCCATATGAAATCGAGCATGAAGGTAGTTTTAACTACCTGTTTTGAAGCTCGAATTGTGATGTTCGTTCAGTTGCAGGTCGACGATGAAGGTGGTAATCGGATGCAGTGTTTGTGTTTGTTTGGGATGAGATTGAGAGCTGAGTTAGATTAGATATATGTATATGATTGTCCACTTTCGATTAATTTGATTATAGTTGAGGTTTAGTGCGATCTGAACCTGTAAAGCGGCCGACCAACGCGGGGAAGCAATCAGGATGAATCGCACTACAATTTTTAAACTAATTTTGGGGCTTAGGTTCGAATATTGCACATGATGTTGTCGGGAGCGTTCAGTTTGTTTAAAACGGAGTGGTTTTGGGTGTGGTGGCCTCGTCGGAGTTTGGCCGGAGGCGGCAAGAGACCGACGGGAAAGGGGGCGGTTTGGGTGGTTTTTAAATGAATTACACAAATGGTCCCTCAACTTTCAATTTTTATTATTTTATGCTAGAACTTTAAATTTTAAGTTTCATTAATGACAACACAACCCCCTGCACTTTAATTCTAAGTTATTATTATTATTATTATTATTATTATTATTATTATTATTATTATTACCATTAACATTATTATTAATATTATTATTTATTTAACATTTTAAGCTCGACTAGATAATTAAATTTTACAAATAACACATAAATTTATTTTATAAAATAAATACAAACAAGTCTAAGAAATTACTTGTTTAAACCCTATAGTTTAATTAAAGGTAACGAAATTTTTCGGGTTGTCACAATCACTTCCATATTCTCTTCCATCTGAACGTTTCTTCAATTCCCTTGAATTAAGTGCAGCAAGCACCTCCTCCATTGATAGAGAATCCCTTCCTAACATAAGAGTATCGACAAAATGTTCATATTGAGACGGAAGTGATGATAAGAATATGATGGCTTGATATTCATCCTCAAGAACCACTTCAATATTTTCAAGATCCAACACCAATTTGTTAAACTCATCGGTGTGATCTTCCAATATCTTACCAGAACTCATCTGAAATGTGTACAAGCGTTTCTTCAAATACAACCGGTTAGCCAATGACTTCGTCATGTACAGGCTTTCTAGTTTCACCCATAAACCAGCAGCAAATGTTTCTTTTGAAACCTCTCGCAATACCCAGTCACCAAGACTCAACACAACCGTTGAATGAGCCTTATCAAGCATATCTTTGTGCTTGTCTCTGATTTCTTTTTTCTCTTTATCGGTAGCCTCTGCCAGAACCACCGCCTCACCGCCCTTAAGTGCATCAACTACCCCCTGATGCACTAAAAGAGCTCGCATCTGTGACATTTGACCCGTTTTGAATTGTGAAACCGAACTCGATTGGGCGATTATCAATGAAACAATCTCGTTTTCGCTTTTATTGTTGGTTTAATGCATTGTATGAAACCCTTATGACGTTTATCAAATTCCTCAAATTATTTAATAAGTTTCACAAACTTAATTAAATGTAGTATATATATATATATGTGTGGGGGGGGGGAACTCACCACTATTGAATCCACCAAATAAAGTCTCCTCCATAATGGTTTCTCATTATTTTATTGAAGTGGAGTAGGTTAATCATTATCATAGTTGGTGGACATGATAATTGAGTGGAGTAGGTTAATCATCACATTTGTGTGGTGCACATTTGATATGAAGAACTATAAATATGTGTGTCTTTGGTTGATGATGATCATCCCATCATAAAAACATCATATCTCAAAACAAATGGAGATTAGAGAGTTGTGAGATACAAAGATTGTTTCATTCAATCAATTGCCTTGCCGTTTTATTCAAGACGTAAGATGTTGAGGATCGTCTGAAGTTTTTTTTGGTGGTATCTTTTCTCGTTCTCTTATTATTCCATATACTTGATGCACTATTAATTATTTATTATTTTAGAATAACTATTACTTAATTAATAATCTAAATGTTTATTTTTACATTAATAATCAAACAAATAAAACAAGTGTTCTATTTAATAGTTTTAATACTATTAATTTCTAAAAATATGAATTACTTGTTAAACCTAATCTTTATAAACAAAGTTATTCAAATTTAGCAAACATCTTCTTCAAACTGTTAAACAAACCCAAATCCGACTCGAACCTCTAAACCTAATTCTGATTTACAAATTCATTATGATTTTAACTCTCGAAGCACCATTTCCATAGGTTTACCTTAAGGGTTTCTTAGGTGTCTAAACCGTTTAAATCAACCTCGATTCATCAATCCAGGTGAGTATTCATAGCCCCTTTTTTTATTATTTCTTATTTGGAGGAAGTCATGGATACAATATTCAATCATGATATTCTATTGTTATTTCATTGTAAATTCAATTCAAGACAGGTTATATTATTACTTGCAACTATGTGGAACATACTACGATAAACTGAACGGCAGTAGGAACCCTAATACAATCAATCAATCAATTTTGGTATCAATGGTAGATCTACTAGTTTGGATAACCCACCCCATATGAATAGTCGAGTGGTGATTGTGCCGGAGGAAGATAGTCAATCTATGGTGTATATGTGCAAGTCTATTATATGCAAAATGTCAAGTCAAGGGGTTTATATTGTGTTGGTTTATCTATATGCTCCGCTATTGCATTATAAGTCTTAACATTACCTTGAGAATTGGATTATTTCTCAATCAAACAATCAATCTTTATGTATATCAAACTGTGATTACTCACCAGCTAACTCGTTAGCTGACTTTATTTTATCATATGATTTCAGGACATGCTGCATAGTTGGATTATCTGCAAGCTTACAATTAGGACTTTTGGACTTAGTTAAAAAAATGAATATCTTTTGTGACTTCAACTTTTGTATTTTCATATGTTAAACTCATGTTATCTTGTAATCTGATTTTAATATTATCTCCACTATTAGACGACCATGTGTTATGAACAATCAATCATCCCCTCGTCCGCTCCGATGATTTCGCCTTCGGTCGGGGTGTGACAGCATCTTCATGCGCCATAGACCAAAATCGTTTTTACCATCAAATTTCTCAACCTCATACTTCGTTGACACCATCTCTGCCTTCAATTGAAACTGCGGAATCGATCGTCTTCAAAACTGAGCCGAAACGTGGCTCTGATACCACTTGTTGGAATTAAGATTAACAATTCAACACACTTGAAGAACCCAATTGAATCAATGATGATGACAAGAAATTGAAATTAACATAAAACGAAATCAATCTCCTCTTTATTGAAACTGGAACATGAAAAACGGAAAAATGAAAAGAATTACAGATAAAGAAGTATATTTCCCAAAAGTGAGATCTACAGTATTTAACAACCTAACCACCTAATTAACGTCTAACAAACTCAATTAGATTTATTTACAACTCCAGTCCCTCATGTATCAGAGTTAACACATGCAATTAACTCCAACTTTGACTTTATTCATTTAAGCTTTGACCACAACCCTCTAACAGTACTAATCATCTCTTGCCTAACATACGGATACTGAACTTTGTTACGTAACGAGTGACAATCGATCACAGCCAGAGGACCTTTTCTTTATTTTAGTTATTATTTAGATTTAGATATAGATTGTTTTAGATATTTTTTGCATTCTGTCTTCAAGCTTCAATTTGCCTAGGAGCTCGGATTCCAGTCCTATCGTTAGATAGTACACAAATAGAAACGACACATTAGATTTATTAAGATTCTTGACGTCAAAATTATTGCACATCAGCCATATGAACTATGCAGATTTACTCGAGTGAGAGTAAGGAAGTTAAAGAAAAAAGACGTACAAATGTCTGTTAAACTACATGGCAAAAAAAAGAGCACATGTGAGGTGTGTATGAGCTTGCTAAAATATAAAGATGAAAAACTAACATCATGTTAAGTCCAGATTTGTAACATGATGATCATTTCTATAATAAATAAGTTGGGAGAATCATTTATGTACTTTTCGTTCAATTATATACAGATACCAAAATGTGATTTTACTTCTATTTATTTCTACATGACTTGTATTATTGAGGCTAATAAAATAAATAATAATTTGAAACGACAATAGAAGAAGAGAGAAATTGAGCATTTAAGGTTCCAGTTGGATCCAACTAGTATTCACTCGTGTGTCCATATCATTTGCTTTCGACATTCCCAGTCACTAAACCCCACACAATATCTCTTTCAACAAAATTATATGTAAAATAAAATATTAAAATGTCCCTGTCACACTTGATGAACCCTTACTAAAAGTTAATATTTCTCTCATAAAATGAAATGAGTACGTTCTATACATAGAGGTATTCAAGTCACACTTAAAAATTAAAATCATAAATGACAAAAACAAATATGAATCTTACCATCAACATATCTAGGTATATCTACTTTTAATATAAGTAAAATTCAACAAATAAAATATTGAAAACTATAGTGTATTGATCACTGGTGAATGCATGTATTCACTAAAGGAGGGGTAATAAAAACAATATTCATCAAACATATCTTTAATAATAAAATGGTACTTTCTTGTTATTTAAGATGGTTCTAATTAAAGCATGACCGTATACTTGTGTGTGTGTATTGATGACCGTATACGTGTTTGTATTGATGAGTGAATAATAGATGACGGGAAACAAAGAAAGGTCATGTACTTTGCAACCAAAAATCTTATATATTGCAATCATCAATAGTATTGATCCTAAATGATCCTTGAGGTCCCTTTTACATAAATGCAACAAAACTAATGCATCCTCACACATGCCAGTTAATCTTATACATTGAATCGGCCCATAAATTTGTAACTTTGTAGCATTGGTGATTATCATAAAAATATGATGTGAGTTTAAGTTCTTACTAGTACAGGAATATATGACATTTATGAGTAAAAAAGTCGTTTTGAAAAAACTTATACATTAAACTCGTATGCCTTTAAATAAAATATTTTTTATTTACCCGTAGAAAGTTAAACAAATATTTATAATTTATTAGGTGGTTACGTAGTTCTTGATATGAATATGGTTCTTACACGATTTTTTGTGTGTGTATCAGTTATAAATAAGGTATTTAGTTTTGTAAAAGTTATATTTAACAAAAATGTAACTAGATAGAAGTATTATATAAAGATGACTTAATATGAAATGCAAAATTTATGAAATTTGATATTTTAATTGTATGTAGTAGATAGAGAAATAGAGATGTAGTTGGAAAAGGGTTTATAGATGTATTTATAATGTTAATTCACCATCCACCACAGCATTCATAAATACATGCCAATTAAGTATCTTTTTCTAATTGTCCCCAATACTTTTAACTATTTCAACCAATGTTTTAAGCATTTCAACCAATGTTTTAAGCCTAATCACAATTGAACTGGTTGTCTTACTAGTTTATTCGTCGAACAAATCGGACTAAATATTAAGTTGAACAAAATGTTCCAAATATTACAACAAATATTGTTCTTAACATTTTCTTCGGTTTATTCTCATATCATTCTAAATATTACAATGACTATTAACACAAATTTTTAAGCACATATATGTGTAGGGGATCTTGGGTGTAAACACAGATACAACTCATAACAAGTATAGAAAACGCTTGTCCTCGTCAATCCTACAATTTAATCTGATTACTTGAAATCAAACCGACTCAACATGATGAATGAAATGTAGTAGTCGTTATCGTCATGAATGTCATGAATGTACTAGTCATTCTCATCATGAAATGTACTAGTCATTGTCACGTGCACATGGATCTACTTAATCAATTGAGATGGGACCAAAAACAACTCATCACAATCATTCAAAGACACATCATAGTATTATTTGGTGATAGATGAAGACTAAAGAGAATCAATGTAGGGGTTCATTGTGAATCTTGATGATGGTGGGGATTAAATCCATTCCAACCGTTTAACACTCGAGACTAATAATTCTTCTTACAAATATTAAAAAAAACACGTAAATATGGTTCATTTATTATTATAGAAAACATATTAATCAATGAAAATCGGAATTAAATAAAATACTAAATTGTGTGTAGTGTGTACAATATGTTTTTAATAAAACTTATACCACGAAGTCATAAAAATTAAACACAATCACGAATTGTTATTCTTAAATAAGTTTTACAAACTAAAGTTACATAAGTTCAATTTGAAAAACTAAAGTTTAAGAGTCTAACTTGTAAATTAGAGTAGTGTCTGTTGAGCGTTGAGACATCCCTCTTTCACTAAAAATTCATATCAAAAGACATACTTGTCGCAAAGAAACATTCAAAATTTCATAAAATATTATATATCAATTTTGTTAAATATATATAACTTAAATTGATAAAAATTTAATAAAAACATCAACCTTCATGAATGAGTATCTTTCTACTCTAATAAAATGTTAATTAGGGTGGACACATGTCATTACCACACCCCATCTCACCTAAATTTTCTCGCTTATCTCTCATATTAAATATCACATTAATTACTAATAATAAATTTAGTAAAAAGGATCTTTGTATTAATATTGTTTCTAAAGAAATAAATATTTACAAAATAAGAAATTTTTTTAAAACATCAAACTTTTATAAAATTTAAAATATTAAAAATGATGTTTTTAAGTCAAACTTTTATAAACAAATATTAATTAAACTTGAGAGTTATAGTAAGAAATTTTTAAAAATTTACTTTTTCCTAAAATGTTTGTTTTGAAACAAAATTTTATTTTCATTTGGAAAAAATAAAAAAAAGTTTAGAAATAAAATATTAAAAAGTTAGTATTATTGTTTTATTATTCTTACTCCTTACTTGTAAATAACTTTAATCAATTTATAACTAATAAATTTTCATTGTATTTAATATTTTATTTATTTAACCCGTGTAATACACGGGTTTAAAAAAACTAGTATATATATAAAATAAAATGTTGACAACGATGTATTAGGCTAGTATTGTTGCTGCGTTGAGTACGATGATAATGGATTCTATTTAGATTAGAGAGAGCTCGTAATTGTTACACTTTTGATAAGTGGGCTGGAACTTGGTCCATTGGGCTGAACTTCAAGTACCTTCTTGGGCTATTTAATTAGTGTAGGTGTATGTGTGGACTAACAGGCTTATAAAGTAATACACCAACATGATAACATTCTATTAGGCCACTCGCAACAGTCCTTTTTTCTCCCATTTTGTGACACATCAGCCCCCACAGCCCCACATCAATCTTTCTTTTTTTCCTAATTTTCTCCGTTTTATATCGTGTCATTCAAGTTCTTTCTCGTTTCTTACTTTTCTAATAAAAAAGTTTAAAAGGTTGATAGTGATACCAGTAAATCCCAGTAAAAATTCAACTTGCTAGGCCTCCCCAGGTCTTGAGGCACTGTGTTCTTGGCTGGCCCCAGGCTTTCTCCGGCCTTTTACCGTCGCCACTATGTGGCCCTTTAGAAGTATTAGTGACTGATCATCAGGGTGTATTAAGATTTTATTTAATGAAGTTATCTATGGGATAGAAGTTATTTTTTTTTATTTTTTTACATTTTAGAATATATAACTATAAACAGTCGTTCTACTAGATAGTACAATAAAAAAAGTTTTATCCAGTTGTTAGTCCAGTTTCATTAGTCTGACCACACGGTGCATACAAACTTATAGATATATATATAAAAACTAAAATTGAAATACTTATAGTACATAAACCAAAAGTGCACCTAGTATGAGCTTGTAAACAAATAAACACTCTTGTATAAAATGCTAATTACTTTTGAAGTATTCAATTCAATGTAATGGCAGCATCCAATACCAATGAGGTTATGTAATGGTCAAAAGACAGCAATTAAGCTACACCTTTGAGTTGTAAAGCATGTGTATTTGGTTAAAAGCATGTTATGGAACCTTTTCCTATATTGGAGAAGTATGCAAAGACTACATCGTTTTATTATTATTATGATAATTAAATAACTTAATCAAAAACTTAGAATCTAATATGTTATTAATAGTTTGAACATTAGTTGACAAATTAAAACTGAATATAAATAAATAAATTACTTTTATTGGTTTTATAAAACTAAATGATAATGGATGTGATCAAGGATATGACATATTAATAACTGTCCCAATTGGCTTAAAAAGACACACAACTTAAAACAAGGGTCCCTTTATTTAGACACCCCTTAATTTTAAATCAACACCCTGTTCCCTATACGCCGCGTATGGGTCCATACGCGGCGTATAGGGTACATTGTTGATTTGACGTTTTATACCCTATACGGCGCGTATGGGTCCATACGTGGCGTATAGGGTTTGACATTTTATACCCATACGTGACTTATGACCCATACGTGGAAGAGCTATACGCCGCGTATGGAACCATACGCGGCGTATAGCTTATATATTTATTTTTTTTAAATTTTTTGAGTTTTTATTTTAATATATACAATATGAATACAATAATAAAATTAAAATTAAAATATATAATTCGCATATTACAAATTATAAATTAAAATAAATTTATATAAGCCGGGGGTTCTCGGTTATTCTCTATTATTGCGTTGTATTCCGAGATACGAATCCTATACATAATCTCCCATTCTGCAGCACGTACGCTTCGGTTAAGAATCCAAAGATTACTTAATGTTGGCATCGGATAATCTCCTTCTAACTTAACGTGGACGAAATGATTGTTGTTGACATGAACAATCGACACGACATGATGAGGCATGACAGTTTTCGGATCAGCCCATAATGGGAAAAATGTTTGACAGCCATTATTGCTTAGTAAATGAAGAATAACCCCAAACTTTTGAGCAACCACTAATCCCGTATACGGCATTATCATCCAATGTTCTTCTGGTGCAGGTTCCACACTTTGCCAATCGATGGTGTGACGTAATTCGTTATACTGTCCGGGGTACAAAGTATCGAAAACTTCTCTGTACTCCAATTCATGTCTGTCCAACTCTTCTAAAAGCTGTGTCCGCACATACATCCACTTATTTTCGTCAAACCCTAAGCCTAAAGCTATTGATCGAAAACCACAATTCCCATCGGGTCGCACATCTCGTATACGTGAAATATACTGATGAAAGATTGACGGAATCCAATTTTTTAACCTGTTTATATTGTTTAATTGGTTATCTCCGACAATCGAAGAAAACTCATTAGTACCCCGTGATACTTTAGATGAGGTTGAACGACTACGTTGCATGGCAGGCTTCTGGGGCTTTACAGCTGAACTTGTTCTTCCGGAAATGTGAGACGCAATAAACGAGCTATGTCTCGGCATGTCGCACGTACTTTGTTGAGTGTCGTACTTTTGTTGTTGAACCTTTAACGTTGGACGACCGCGAATATCTGTTTGAACAACAGGCGCTTTTTTGTTACTTTTCCATGGATACACAATTTTTTTTATTTTTTCCACCAAACTAAATTTTACAGCTGCGGGTTGTGTCATTATTTGTTGTTTCACCCGTTCCATTTCTTCTTCAACATCAACTTTTTCATCCACCGTATATGATGGCTTAATGTTATCAAGCTTCGTCCAAAATACGTCAATTGCATCTAATGGAATTTTAGTGCCTGCATTATAAAGTATAAATTAATACATAATTTGTCACTTTAATAGAAAAATGATAATGATGGAGCGACTATTACCAGAATGTTCATATTTTTCCAGCCGACAAGCACAAGGCAAGCCACAACTAGTGAAAAGATGACAACCACATGTTGCATTTGCAGAGCGCATCACATGCAATTTAGTGTTTTCGGCAACTAATAAATCAAGAGCTATGTGTGAAACCTTGCCTCTTAAGTAATCAAATAGCGGAAGTTTATGATGATTCATGGTTTTAATTTTGCTTGTCTCAAAGCTTTCTTTTAAATTTACCTCTTGTGCGTTCACCAATTGATCTACAAACTCCACAAGTCTATCCAGTGAGCTATTTGTTGATTTAAGATATCTTTTTAAATTTGCATATTGACTCTCCACCCTATTTGTTGTGCGTTGGCCAAAATTGCGGTTCAAGTTAGTCCAGGCTGATACAAACATTTCTTTGTAACTCTCTAACCAGTTTCTGTTTATATATGACAATACCTCTGAAAATATAATAAATCACGCTTAAATTATATATTGAAAATATAATAAAACATAATTAAAATATAATAAAAACTTACTTTCTCGATTCGCTTCAACTAATCGTTCGTAAAGAAGGTTATAGTTATACTCGTAAATCTCCGCCGTGGGAGACTCACACAAACGTGCCCATGCATATTTAAACTTTCTCCAGTCATCTTTCGTAAAACTTGCTTTACAGTGTTTCGCGATATTTTCATCAATATGCCACCTGCATAAACACTTTGAAGCATTCGGAAACACTTTAACACATGCGTTCATTAAAGCGAGATCTCTGTCTGTTATTATGACGCGCGGCTCCATACACTTGCTTAACGTATCTTTCAATCTATTAAGCACCCATTCAAAATTATCTTCCCGTTCTTTGCTAATAAACGCATGAGCAACACAAAATGTCTTGTGTGTGGAGGTCACACCAACAATCTGAATAAACGGAAGCTTGTACATGTTTGTTTTATATGTAGCGTCTATCATCAGCACGTGCGGAAATGCACGCCAAGTGTCGTATGATTTAGGATGACAAAAAAATATATCTTCTACGACATTAGTATCGGGATCTTCTCGGGTGTAATAAACATACCTTTTAATTGAAAAAGGAAGGAAAATTGATGTTGTTAAGTGAGGATACAAATACAAGTTAGGCTTCATTTTAATTAAGTCTATTGAAAAAAAAAACCTCGGGTGTAATAAACGTACCTTTTAATAGATAAAAGGTTTTCTAAGACTTGCATTGGTGTTTCACCGACTTTTCTTTCACTCCTTATCTTATATTGAGCGTTGTATACGTCTCTGGTTATTGATGCGTTATTAGGATTTTGCTTTTTAATAGCTGATAAGATGCTACGAGGCTCCATGTTCTGATCAGTAAGCTGCTCCACCAAATTGTATTCGTTTTGAGAAAACCTTCTTACAAAAGGATGCCCCTCCATATGTTGAGCAGGATCATGGTTATGTTCGTCACTTCGCACCTCTAATTTCCACGAACGACGTTTGTTGTCGTATATCCCTACCAATTTAAAAGGACATCCGATTTTTTTGCTACCAGATCGTCTAACTGTCGCTTTACTTTTGTGTTCGCCCGCACGATCACAGATAAGCCATACCTTTACGACCTGACCTTCTTTTTTCTTTGATCTTCGTGTAATAATAACGTAACCATTATCACGTCCTCTATTAACAGCCCAACAGACTAGCTCATCGAGAGATAAAAAATTTTGAGATGTTTCAAACGATACTTTTGTCGTTTGTTTTTCATCACTCGAGAGTATATTATTTTGTTGCGTGTCGTAAGTTGACTCTCGGCAAAACTCAACTTCATCATCGGGAACATACGATTGGTTTAAATCTGGCAGTCCTGTCTCGTAAGCAGATTGAACGTACGCATCATCTTGATTACTATCCACCACGAACGAATATTCATTTGAATATTCATTTGAATATTCACCAAACAAATAGTTACCGTCCCAAAACGACATACCGAACGAATAAAAAGTGTGATATTTTGAGAGAAAAATACGTTTGGGATTTACAGGAATCGAAAGAATATCGAAAGTGTTATCGAAATCGTTGTTATATAGGTGAAAACGAATCTTGGGTCATGTCATATCGAAATAATTTATACGTGGCGTATGGCTCCATACGCCACGTATAGGACGCTATACGCACCGTATGGGCCTATACGCTACGTATAGGCTTGCCACGTCTTCCACGTATAGAATCCTATACGCAGCGTATGTACCATGTAATCGTACATAGTACAAAAAGTACATCTGACACCACCAATTATTTTGTACTATACGTGGCGTATGGATCCATACGCCACGTATAGTGCAAAATAATTGGTCGCAAGAGGACTGTAGTGGTCGCATGAGCACCAATTATTTTGTACTATACGTGGCGTATGGGGCCATACGCCACGTATAGTACAAAATAATTGGTCGCAAGAGCACTGTACGTGGTCGCAAGAGAACTGAGCTATACGCCGCGTATGGGTCTATACGCGGCGTATAGTTTATATATGTATATGTTTTTTTTAATTTTTTGAGTTTTAATATATATATAATTTGAATTAAAATTATTTATGTATGTATGTGTGTGTCTGTATGTATGTGTGTATGTATGTATTTGTGTATGTATGTATGTATGTATGTATGTATGTATGTATGTATTTGTGTATGTATGTATGTCTGTCTGTATGTATGTATGTATGTATGTATGTATGTATGTATGTATGTATGTATGTATGTATGTATGTATGTCTGTATGTATGTATGTCTGTATGTATGTCTGTCTGTATGTATGTATGTATGTATGTATGTATGTCTGTATGTATGTATGTATGTATGTATGTCTGTATGTATGTATGTCTGTATGTATGTATGTATGTATGTCTGTATGTATGTCTGTATGTATGTATGTATGTTTGTATGTATGTATGTATGTATGTATGTATGTATGTATGTATGTATGTATGTATGTATGTATGTATGTCTGTATGTATGTCTGTATGTATGTATGTATGTTTGTATGTATGTATGTATGTATGTATGTATGTATGTATGTATGTATGTATGTATGTATGTATGTATGTATGTCTGTATGTATGTCTGTCTGTATGTATGTATGTATGTATGTATGTATGTATGTATGTATGTATGTCTGTATGTATGTATGTCTGTATGTATGTATGTATGTATGTATGTATGTATGTATGTATGTATGTATGTATGTATGTATGTATGTATGTATGTATGTATGTATGTATGTATGTTTGTATGTATGTATGTCTGTATGGATGTATGTATGTATGTATGTCTGCATGTATGTATGTATGTATGTATGTATGTCTGTATGTATGTATGTATGTTTGTATGTATGTATGTATGTATGTATGTATGTATGTATGTCTGTATGTATGTATGTATGTATGTATGTCTGTATGTATGTATGTATGTTTGTATGTATGTATGTATGTATGTATGTATGTCTGTATGTATGTATGTATGTATGTATGTCTGTATGTATGTATGTCTGTATGTATGTATGTATGTATGTCTGTATGTCTGTATATATTTACAAAGATAAACATAAACTGATAATAAACATAAAAGATAAACATAAACTGATAATATATTTACAAAGTTTTTAAATTACATAACAAAATAAAAATTACAATACAAAACTACGGGGAGTCAGGGTAATCTCGAGGCGGTGGCAACGGCGGAGGATCAGTACCAGAACGCCGCGCCATCTCTGACTGAACCTGCCACTCCATCAGATCCTCAACGCGATCGAGCCGTCGACTCTGCTGCCGTAAGCTCCTAGACATATCCTGCAACAATGTCTCCACACGTGCAGGCAGCCTCACCTCTCTATAAATATGTCGTGGGATCTGAGGCTGAGGAGGCGGCTGATGTGGCTGAGGAGGCGGCTGATCATGTGGCTGCTCGTCGGGTGGTGGCTGATCATGCGGCTGCCCGTGCTGCTGCAGTGGATCGACGGGGCCGAGCTGCTGAACTGGTGCCGGCTGCCAGATCTCCCCAGGTCGAAGAGAGAATCGTATGCCAACCGGAAACTGGCGTATAATACGCATGCCGAATAGCGTACGACGATCTAATCTCACCGGCTCGATCGGCGGAGACACGTCACCAAGATGCCGAGGAAGATAACCTAAAGATCGGGCAATCAACGTGATGTACGCGCCGCCGTACACCGCTCCTCGCTCCTGCCGATGATAATACGAAGCAAAATACTCCGCCAAACACCTCGCCAGGTTACACCTGGTCCCCGTAATCAAACAGTATAAGTAAAATAAGTCGGGAATGGTACACCACTCCCGACTCTTGCCACGTCCCGTGATGGACGTGGCGATCATCCGATGCAGATAACGGATGAGAGGATCTCGAATGCCGGTGACCCTGCCCTTAGTCCTCTGAAACGGACCTCCGGCAATCTCAGGCCACCACTCTCTCAATGTGCCCTCCTCCATCTCAGTAATACCCTCAGTGAACAGAGGGGTAACAGTCTCCGGCTCATAATAAAGCCCAGAGACAACTGCAAACTGCTCAATGGACATCTGATGTGCATGTCCACAAAGCGTAAAAGATATCTCCGATCGCTCATCGTCCTCCACCATCTCATCTGGACGAATATATGTAAATGTGGATAAAAACTCCACTACCAGCTCACGGTGGGACGGTAAGAATGCGATCTCAAAAAGACGTCTCCACGGCGTATCGTCTCCGATAATAGCTGCAAGACGATCGCGCTCTCCCAACTCAGCCATCACCTCCCAATCTACGGCCTTTTGATGACCGATCTTCATCCGAATAAATTTTGAGCACTTAGCGTGCTCAACGGAACCGGCATCAAACTGCAACCAAGGATGCTCGGCAATATGGTCAACAACGTCAGCCTCAATCTCAGAATCGGAAGACATATCTGCACAGGTGAACAAATAGGTCAAAAACAACGTATACATACATATATATGTATATAACATATACATATACATATATGTATATGTACATATATACGTATACGTATACGTATACGTATACGTATACGTATAGATGTACATATACATATATGTATATGTATATGTGTATATACATATATATGTATATGTATATGTATATGTATAGGTATATGTATATGTATATGTATATGTATATGTATATGTATATGTATATGTATATGTATATGTATATGTATATGTATATGTATATGCGTATATACATATATATGTATTTGTATATATATATTTACCCTATACGCCGCGTATAGGGCTATACGCGGCGTATAGGGTAGCAGCGTATGGGTCACAGGGCAACGTATAGGTCGAATCCGACCCTATACGCCGCGTATAGGACTATACGCAGCGTATAGGGGACCCACGTATGGCCCCCAAGTCGCGTATTGCAATACCCTATACGCCGCGTATATATCTATACGCCGCGTATAGGGTACACAACAATTTGTCTTCGTCCCCAACCAAAGAACTATACGCTGCGTATAGCCCTATACGCGGGGCTGTACCAGCGTATAGTTCTTTAATCCAGTTTTTAAATCACGCATTTTGGGGCATAAAACACTACTTTAACGTTTAAATCAATGAACGATTAACATAATAATGATGTATGAACAATAATACGTACCTGGATGTTGAAAAATCGAAGATCAATACGTGGAGTATAGTGCTATACGAGAGTGTTTTTTTTTTGAAGTGTGTGTAAAAAATAGAAAATTTGAAAGATATAGTTGCCCGAGGACCTATACGCCGCGTATGGTACCATACGCGGCGTATAGCTTATATTCCTTTTTAAATCGACACCGACCTATACGTGGCGTATGGACCTATACGCCCCGTATAGGTGTAGTGATGTGACTTCGGTTGTCAGTCATTAATGTCGCATTAATGGCGTACCCTATACGCGGGGTATGGGCCGCGTATGGACCCATACGCGGCGTATAGGGGGGTGTCGATTTAAAAAAGTGGGTGTCTAAATATTAGGACCCTAAGACAATTATAACTATCGCTATATTTAGAGTTAGTAGCACATAATCAATAGAGCACATCATTTGCCAAATGGTCATAGATGGTTTGACCTTTCTATAAACTCTTATTTTTGTGTTGGAGTTTTTTTTTAAATTTTAGTTATAAGTTTATTTTGATTAAGTGTAAATCTTGAACACGTAAATTTACATGTTTATTAGTTCTCAATATCATGAGTTATCTGTTAAATTTGAATTCCAATATCTGACACTATACATGCAATATTAAGAGCGGACACCAAGAATTCCTAAAAGATCATGGGCTTGGGGTGAGAACAAAAAATAAACCTTTATAACACAACCTATAAAAGAAGTCTAAATAGAATAACTTGTATATAAAATTCTATAATACGACTATAATCGTTTTAACAATAAACGAGACGAAAGTATTGTGGTAAAATAATTTAATTTACTAAATAAAACGAATCGGTATGCTCCTTATCATTTTTGAAAGCAAAGTTCTCGATCAAGTATTTATATGGATAAATGGTATTGGGTAAACTATTTAAAATATTAACGGATTTTAAATTAAGGTTTAATCGGTTAAAAAAAAAATATTATTGGGTTTAATAACGATTTTATTAATAATTTATAGTTTTTTATTAAAAAGAATAACTTATGTATAGAATATACATATTTTTGTAAATTTCGGCCTCTAAGGAGATTGCTTTCTGTGTGGTCACCCACCTTACCCTACCCTCGTTCTCAGAGCCGCCCTGAAAGATTATATAAATTAACTAGTTATAATAACTTGTGTGTTACACGGGTTGAATAAATAAAAAATTAATATAATAAAATTTATTAATTATAAAATAATATTTTAAAATATAATATCATTTAAATTATGTATTAGAAATGACTGTCAGTTATAAAATAGTGATATTAACTTTTTAAAACTTTATTTTTTAAAAAAAATAATAAACGTTTTGTTCTAAAACAAACGGTATAAAAATGTTATTTTTAAAAATTTTCTGATTATAACTCTTAAATTTAATTATTTTTGGTTTTAAAAAAATAACTTTTTAAAAATACCAATTTTAAATATTTCGTATTTTTAAAAAAAGTCTCATGCTTTAAATAAATTTATTATTTTATAAAAAAATTGTTTATTTAGAAATAACATTAATAAATAGATCTCTTTATTAATTTATTAAATCTAAAAAAGTGTTAAATAGTATTATTAGTAATTAAGGTAATTATTTAATAGGAGAGAGAGGCAGAAAAATTTTGATGAAAATGATTGTGGTGTTGACACGTGTCATCCCAGATACCCTTTTATTAGAGTAGGAAGACTTTTCCCTATCAAGAGTATACCGTTTTTACTTATGTTTCGTTACATGCCAATAACAATTAAACCGAAAAAAAAAATCAATAGCAACTTTATCTATTTTATCAAAAAACGGACGAGGTCTAGCTTACACAAACTTTAAAGAGTATAATGTTCAAAGATGTCAAAGAATATCGTCCATCGAATAATCTGTTCTAGTTATTGAAGATCAAAAATCCACACATTTTTTAATCAAGGCTATTAATTAAACTCTAAAGCTTGCTAACACCACTAAAAGTTGTCATAATTAAGATCAAAGTTGTGTTTAGGATAATTTATGTGTTTAATAGTAGTCGTCATCTTTTTCAAAAGGATAGATTACTGGTTAGAATATTGCCAAATATTGCACTAACCTACACCATGAAAGAGTCGGCAGTTATTTTTTAGCGTTTCTTTATGTTTTATATTTGTATAATATTTATAAAAGTGAGTGATATCAAGTTAGAATCGTTAAAGGTAGATCCCCAAATCTTAATGCATTTACTATATCTTATAAATGATCAAAAAACTTGCATCTGCTCGAAAATAGTTTGATTGAAATTGGCTCATTTGTAAATGAGCTAAACTCGAGCGCAAAGTCAGTTCTTTTTGTGAACTTGTTAGCCGGCTCGTTGACTCGCTCGCTAGCTCGATATAAAATAAAGGTTATATTATAATTTATGCAAGCTATAAACAAATATATATTAGTTAATTACAGTATTTAAAATATCAATCTCGTATCATCATTTTAACGAGTTAAGATAAACAAACATATATAAAAATTATTATTTTGTTTTTAAATATATGAATACGTACAAAAAATAACAAAAATATTTTTTTTAATTTAAAAAATTGGCTCGAGAGCCAAGCTCGAGTCCATATTTTAATCTCGTCAAGCTAAACGACCTAACTCAACAAAAACCAAGCCGGTCTAGAGCCCATCCTAACTGGGTTGTTTATAACACTACTTTTCACTAGTCTTATTTTCAATATGAAATAGGCGTAGACAATCTCATACCAGAAAAATATAAAAAATGGTTGTATATATAAATTTAAGATTTACTATTTTTATTGTCATTTGGTTCCGGCAAGTGGCATCAAACGTGTGATTTTCCTAAAAAGTGAACCGGCAAAAAATCATTCCATGTCTTGCATCAAAAGTTATTATATACAGTAGTTAAGTGATGTGTCTCAAAAGTAAACATGTTGATACAGAAGATAAAGGGGGTTGAGCGTTACTTTTCTTAATCTATTTTAAATGTTTGTTAGAACCCTTTAGTAACCAAGGTTTAAGTAGAGTTAGCAATACATGTCATATACTCATATTATGTAAATCACATTTAACACAAGTAAATACAAATGGTTAAATAATACGAATGAGTAATGACATAACAGGCGTTGTCTTGGCTCACTAATGACAGTTAAGAAAATAATAAACACAATGAATACCATAGAGTAAAGTTACTGCAATTACAATCCATATTTAATAATCTATAAAACAATAACCTAAATCGTTTTATTAATAAATCATAAACTACATCACGTTAACCAATTAACTTATTTAACATGATAAGTTACAGGTGTCAGTCATGTTATACACATCTTAAGTGGCTTGGGTTAATCCTGCTGTTGACACATTTTTAAATTGTATATGTTATCATGTGATCCGGTTATAACCCTATGTATCCTATTTAACTTCGTGTTTATTAAATTTATCATTGAATCATAGGAGCCGAGTGTTATTGGAGGCGATGAATTTCTTCAACAATTTATGGTCTCTAGTATTTTTTTTATCTCTTCTTTATTTTATATTTGATCTACCTCTAACTTAACAAAGCATAATCTTTATAAGGTATTAACGTTCATGGATCCATTACAGCGATTGGATTACGAAACGTTATGATATACAAAAACGATGACAACGTTATACCATCCTTTATACGCTATGGTTGATACAATACTGAATATATTTCGTAAATTATTTAAAGACCTAAAAGGAGGTCAAATATGTGAAATCACATCTTTGACTTTGACCAGCGAATAGTTTACCTTGGAATTATGGAATAAAAATAACTTTGTACGATATTTGTGGAATCCACCAACCATCTTTGACTTCGATATTAAGTTACTAACAGCTAGCAATATGTTTTGAGTTTTGAAATACAACCATTAATGCAAAATTTTGTTGAAAATAATGTAAATACAAATATTTTTACAAAAAAAGTTATTGTAATAATCATGTGTAGCATTTTTTTTCATCTTTATAACATGTTAACGCCTTATAGTTAAAACAAAAAACCAGTTACAATAATCAAAGTCTTTAGTCAATTTTCTTTCTTACAAGTTAACACAATTCTTAGACATCGTAACACCACCATCAACAACGAGGTTGTGACCACTCACGTAACGAGACTCGTCGCTAGCAAGGTAAAGAGCAGCTTCTGCTATGTCTTCGGCTTTTAGAGTAGCGCCCTTCAAGTTTCCTAAGCTACTCACAAAGCTCTCGGTTTTTTCAATTTCTTTCTTGCTTGGTGCTCGAAAACTTATTTCTCCGTCTTCAACATGTTCATCCTCGCTTCTCCAGGCATTCACAAGCATTGAAGTCGCCACCCCGAAAGGGGAAATGCAGTTGACCCTAATCCCGTGTTTTCCCAATTCACAAGCAGTGTTCTTTGTTAGCCCGACAATTGCATGCTTCGAGGCCGTGTACGCATGTGGGCCCATACCACCCGTAACACCCGCTACACTAGCGGTTGAAATTATGCACCCGTTGCCTCTAGGAATCATAACCCTAGCAGCATGTTTCATCCCTAGGGCCACTCCTCTCACATTCACACTCATTACTTTGTCAAACTCATCCGCGTCAAAATCAACAATGCTTTTGTGCTTGGACTGGTTTCCAAGCACACCAGCATTGTTGAACAGGATGTCTATACGGCCATAACGACTGATTGTTGAGTCAATTAGGTTTCTTACATCGGTTTCCAAGCTAACATCACAATGAACATACGTAGCTAAAGGAGACAATGAACTAGCGATTGCGAGCCCATTTTCGTCATTGATATCCGCTATGACTACTTTAGCACCATGCTTCACAAACAACCTAACGGTGGCCGCACCGATCCCTCCGGCACCACCTGTGACGATTGCAATCTTTCCCTCCAACCTATAAACAACTAAACAAGTCAAATGTAGTTTTTCAAATTGATGAAAAAAGGTGAGGTACAAATAAAGCTTACATAAGCAAGTGTTGAAAATTCGTACTTTGAATATTTTGCTTTATGTATGTGACAAAATAAGAAGTTATAAAATAGTGAACTAATTAAACTTTATATTCTATTAAATAATATATAGCGTCAAAAACGAGTCGGATTTTATGGTTATAAAATTTACTTTCTGACAAGTGATTAGTTGTCTTTGTTAGAGCTTCATCAATTAATAATTATTCGAAACGTACAATTTACCGGAGAAAAATAAAGTATAACTAAAATAATCCAATAGTCGTTGTTATGCGTATTCTTTATTCCAAATAATTGATTTTTTCACGAAAAAAGTAATACTTATTCCGAGGTTCAAGGAACTATGTAGATAGGGAAATGAATACAAAATCTTTACAGCTCTTAAAATGAATGGTTTTAACTTGTTGTTAGCCCTGTTTTTATTATATATATAATATATTTGCTGTTAAAAAAATGGTTTTAACTTCTTAAATAAACTAAAAGAATGATAAAAACCATGCAATATATAGCTGTCAAAATTAACTATTTTATATCATAAAATAAAGGTATCATAACTCATAAGTGCAGATAATCAAAAACACACTAAAAATTAGGGGTGTTCATTTTCGGATATCCGAATTTCGGATATCCGAAAATTTCGGATAGCGGATTTCACTATCCGAATCCGAATCCGAAATTTCTGATATCCGAAATTCGGATATCCGGAATTTCGGATTCGGATTCGGATATCCGTTCGGATATCCGAAATTCAAAAAAAAATATATATTTTTAATAAATTTTATAAAAATATAATAAATTTTTATTGAAATTTATTTATATATCCAAAGTTTTTGTTAAAATATCCAAAATATCCGAAAATATTTAAAATATTTAATTAATATTTAATATTTTTAAATTTTTATATGGATATTTCGGATATTTCGGATATTTCGGATATTCGAAATATCCGAAAATTCTCAAAATCACTATCCGAATCCGAATCCGAAATTTCGGATATCCGAAGTTCGGATATCCGAATTTTCGGATATCCGAAATTTCGGATATCCGAAGTTCGGATTTTCGGATATTTCGGATTCGGTTTCGGATTCGGATATTTTTGAACACCCCTACTAAAAATCATTTAATCACCCGCCATATCAAAATAATATTAGTATTTTATAATCTTTAAAAACATCCCAATAACAAGACTCAAAAGTCAAAAATCCCAATTAATAAGAAGCAATGATTTCGAAACCGGACCGGACCGACCGGTCCGACCGGTTTGACCGGGAACCGGAGAGGATGTCGGTTCGGTTCGATGGTTTTGGGCCGTTTTCGGTTGAACCGGCCGGTTCGTGCGGTCGACCGGTCCGACCGGAACCGGCGAACCGGGTTGAACCGGTTTTTTGAAATTTTTTTTTATTTTAATAGAAAAATATTATTGGATATGGATTAAGGAACACCGGTTCGTTAATTTGGACTATGTTTACTTGAATGGTATGTATTTTGGATGTTGTTTTGGATTAAGGAACACGGTTCGTTAATATTATTGGCGAACCACTATTTGATTTATGGTTGTCTAAACTTTGGATGTTTTATTTTGTTTTGGTTTATGGTTGTTTAAACTTGGGTTGTTGTATTTTTCTAAATTGGACTATGTTTACTTGAATGGTATGTGTTTGTAGTTTTATAAATATTTGGAATTTTTTTATATTTTTTTAAATATTTATGACGTCATCCGGTTCGTAATTCGGTCCGACCAGTGAACCTCTAGGCCGACCGGTGAACCTCTAGGCCGTCCGGTTCGCGTTCCGGTCCGGTTTTAAAAACATTCATAGGAAGACTCAAAAGTCAAAAACATCTAAAATTTCGGCAAATCATCACTGTTTTTCTATTTTCTTTCTCTCTATTTATTTTAATATATAAAAAGTACACTTCATCTATTATTGGTCTCATCATCATTCATTTTTTCAAGTTTATGATGATAAACTTTTGCATCCAAAAACAAGAACCCCAATAGGGACGCTAAAAGAACAGCCAAATGGGCACAAAAAATGACGACAAACTCCTTATTGGAGTTGGTCAGTCAACATGGTGTACATATTGTCTTAAAGAATACGACAAAAATAACGAAGAATTTGCGTGGATCAAGAAACAAAATGTACGTTAGATTTAGCGACGAACCATAGGTGTCGCAAGGTTGAGGGTGAAAGAATAAGAATTGAAGCTAGCTAGTGTACGTATAACGTACCTTCTATAGAAGATGGGATTGGTTTCTTTTCCATGGGCATGGATCCCTTGGAATGCTTTTTCAGGCATAACTTCAGCAGGCATTGTCAAATTACACAACACACCAACACTTGTAATTAACTATATATTTATGTCTATGTGTATCTATCTGTATCTATGTGTATATATATATATATAGAGGGAGAGAGAGAGAGATGAAGAAGATTTAGATTTATGAGAGAAGAAAGAATGGAAGTGGTTTATATAGAGAGGAATGGAAGTTTATAACTTATTTGCATATTGCCAAAAGTTTGCTTTCCATAGTCAACAAACCATCTCCACACATTCCAAGACACTACCTTTGCATTTTATATAAAAATAATTGAATATACATAAGAATATCGAGGAAATATTATTTCTACTACTTTTATGTCGTTAATTTTTGGAGACTAATTGCTCAACGCTAAGTTGTGATTACTTACTTGATTTATATATTTAGTTAGCAGGATATTAACATCTATAAAGAAATCGCATCAGAGACAAATAGAAGTTGCGGAAATGAGAATGCTGAGGTGGATGTGTGGACACACAAGATTGGATCGAATAAGAAACGACATGTTTCGACAGAGGCTACAGCTGGCTTGTATCACAGATAAAATACGAGAGGGAAGGTTAAGATGGTTTGGGCACGTAAAGCGAAGGCCGATGGTAGCACCCGTTAGAGCAGTAGAGAACATCAACGTAGAGGGTAGGAGGAGTAGAGGTAGGCCTAGGTTGACTTGGGACGAGCTAATTAATCGAGATATGATAGACATGTACCTCTCTGAGCACATGATCGAGGATAGGACTGAGTGGAGGCGTAGAATTAAAATTAAGAACTTTTAGTAGGACCGGTGATAGGAAGGGTTGAAGTGATCTTGTTGCGGGCCCCTGTTTTCCTAATTCTGACCTTATACACGATTCTTCCCGCTTATTTGATGTACGCACTTTCTAAGTATTTAGGTGATTTATGTGATTTATTCCTGTGTTGTCTGCCGTATAGTACGTTTACGATTGTTATTTGCTTTCGTTAATGTGTCGGGGGTCTCTCCGGAAGCAGTCTCTCTATCTCCCAAGATAGAGGAAAGACTTGTCACCACCTACCCCTCCCAGACCCTGCTCTTGAGTGGGATTTACTGGGTATGTTTGTTTGTTTGTTTGTTTGTTTAGCAGGATATTAACATGTCAAGTGAGTTTAGCAACAATGAATTCTCTAATAAAAATGTATATTTGTGGCAATATGTCTAACATTTGAATTTTATGATGAAGATTGTGTCGAGGCTTCTTTGGTTTTTGATGAAAATAATGTCCAATGGTTTGTCACATATAATTGAAAAATTCGTAAGCTGATTATTTATATTATTTTTCAAAGATACTACATGGGTTAAAATGTTTTCTTATAGGTAAAGTAGTAAGTTTTTGAAATTAAACCTGATATTGTTTGGTCTCGATGTAGTTTAGACGGCTTTGTTTCATATTTTACGAAAGCAAAAACGATTAGTTTCATGTAACTCGTTTGGTTTATGGTTTTTATGGCACTGTGTGAGTGTGCGTGTGAGATTTTGTGCTTAGTTGCAAAGAGAATGGTCTGTTTAGTGATTCTAAGATGTTGTTGGTCAGTATGAAAAGCTAGAAACACTTTGGTCTTCTTTAATCAAAACGTATCGCCTAAGAGAGTCATAGAGTTTGAAAAAAAAAATGTTCAAATTATTATCTCTTGTGTGGATTAATTTAGTTCTTAGAGGTTTATTTTTTTATTTTTTTATTTTTTGTTTGAGTTGTAACATGTCTACCCGCTTGCTAGCTATGTACTTTTAATTTATTTACGAAATCTCTACAGTTAAAAAAATGAAAATAAAATCTTTCTTTTTAGTCTTGATTTCATGAGAACACACGTGAATAACAGCCTAAAAGGTAAACCTAAGAGTAGACTAAAGCAATATGATATGTTGACTAGATGAACAAAATAAAAGCTCATGGTGTGTAGAAGAAAATTAAAACACGTCTAATACTATTTTTCTAACGGCAATAGTGATTAAAGATTATTGTACAGTAAAGGTTTGAACCCGGATTTTTTGGGTCTAATTATTACTCAAAACTACCAACTCCAGAATTCTTAGTATAAAGAAGCATATAACAAGTAAGAAAAAAAATATATATAATCATGTTTAAATTATATATATATAGCCATACTTTTTGATCTGGGAAACACGTGCTACTAGTATAGATGAGACTGAATCTTACCTCCTAATACATTTAACAAATTTGGCCTAAACAAACCATTTATTTGGATCAAACGTAGGCCAAATCTCAACTATTTATCTAAACCAGGCCTCCGGATAAATATTAAGTTGTTTCGTTAACAAAGGAATGTATAATGAAACATGCACTAATCATACCCCTCATGAATAATGGCACTATGCACATAGATAATAGTATGCGCATGTACCGGCTACATCACAATAATAAATATCTAACACTAAGTATTGTAGACATAATTTGTAGTGTATTTGCTATTGCATTCAACATGTATGGCTTGACCTTTAATAAACATACTAGAGGCAACTTGGCAAGTATGGTATTTTATTATACTCACTACCCTCAACGAGCCAAGTTTACTACATCGATACCTACTCCTAGGCTAAAGTCTGATTGCTAATAATAATCTCATCACGCAACTAATTGTTGCTTTGTGTTTCAAGACTCCAAATAACCATACCTCAAGTATCGTAACAACCATGTTGTTACAACATATATAAAATAGATTCTGTAAATATGTAAATTAATTTCATATGTAACAACAGACAACAAATATCTAACCAACATCCTCGAGCAACATTATAAGATGTGATGTTTATTCAAAATCTGTTTTGATTGATTATCGAAACATAAAGGATTTAAGGAACATGGTGGGCCGTGGGCCGGTGGCTCTTTAAAAAGGAATAATGGGCTGATTAAAACGCGCTTGGACATAGCGTTAGATATGGGCTTTAATAAAGACTTGAATACGAAAATTTTGGTGCCCTTAAAGACTTAAGAGTGTGGGTTATTGGGCTTAACAACCTAGCCCGTCATCTGTGCAGCCGAGGCCCAAGTGTCGAACACTAAAATCTAAATCACTCGAAGTGCTTTTTAACGCTAAAGTTACCTAACTAAATCAGGTTTCCTAATCTGGTATAATTATTCTATAAATATTAACTTTTTTTAAAGGGAGAATTACATACTTCCCTTTACAAATATCATCAATTACATATATACCTAATTTTGAATTTTAATTACATATATCCCCTTGTAAAACTTAATTAATTACATATATACCCAAATTAAAAGTTTAATTACATATATACCTAAACTAAAAGTTTAATTACATATATCTTCTTTATTAAACACAAATATTACATATTTATCCTTTTGATTATTTTTATTAAAAATAACTTATATAATTAGTATTTTACTGTTATTTTTAACAAACTATACAATTATGTTTTTCCTTTTACTAGTTTTACGAGTATTGATTATTTACTAATCTTTTTTATGTTATTTTAATTGTTTACCTTTTGATGCTAATATTTTCATGTTACTGTACGAGACACTTCTAGTCTTGTCATGCAACATGATCCGAACACATAATTTTATGTTGCATAATGAGACTGGAAGTGTCTCGTACATGTACCCAAAAAACTAGCATACAATGTAAAAAAAAGAACTAAAAACCTTTAGTATAAAAATATTAATAATAATCAAAACTCGAAAAGCAAGTAAAAACGAAAAAACAAAATTTTATAGTTTAATAAAAATTCAGTAAACTACCAATTATATAAGTTACTTTTAATAAAA
Source organism: Flaveria linearis (assembly GCA_024085815.1). Lineage (NCBI taxonomy): Eukaryota > Viridiplantae > Streptophyta > Magnoliopsida > Asterales > Asteraceae > Flaveria > Flaveria linearis. The sequence continues at coordinate 86,939,888 of CM044007.1, forward strand.
GTAATAAAATGGGTAGATATGTAATATTTATGTTTAATAAATAGGATATATGTAATTAAACTTTTAGTTTGAGTATATATGTAATTAACTAAGTTTAAAAGAGAATATATATAATTAAACTTTTAATTTGAGTATATATGTAACTAGGTTAGTTCCCGTGTAATACACGGATTTAACAAATAAAATATTAAATTATTAATAATAAAAATTTATGTATTATAAAATCATGTTTGAAAATAAAATATGATTATAAGTACGTATAAATAGATACTTTAAGTAAATAAACAATAATGTATTTTTCTAAAACCTTTATTTTATAAAAAATTGTGATTTTTAAATATATTGTTTTAAGAAAAATATTTTTTTTAAAAATTCATTGTATTCTATATTTTATCATTTTTTTAAAAAAGGTGTGTTTTCAATAAAAATAGGTTTTTAATTTTTTAAATTATATATTTTTTAATTTAAAAATAGTATGAGTAATATTATTAGTGTTCAACATTATTATTAATAATATAGAGAAATAAAAAAGTAAGTATAATGAGATCTATAATTGTTTCACGCTTATTTTAGTTTTTTTATAGATAGATAGATAAGCTAAACAATCATTAAATAAACGGATTAAATTTTAATGTAAAATATATATGTAAAACTAACATGAATAATTATAGTATAATATTTTAATATAAAATATAATTAAAATTATATATAGGTAATAGTTCAAAAAATAAAATAATTATACCATTTTAACTCTCTTATGTAAATAGTTTTATTTTTAAACATTCGTTTTTTTATAAAAAATATTTTTTATAAAAATCTTGTTTTTAAAAAAATAAGTTTTGTAATTATTCTGCTTGTTTTAATAGGATTGTTTTAAAATATTTCACCTGTTTATAATTTTTTAAAAACAAAACAATTTTAAAATATTTTGTTTAATTTTTTTAATGATCTAGAAAATTTCATATTATATAAACTTTAGTTTTTGTTATTTAGATTTTAATTAAAAGATGTTATTTTTAAGTTCCTTCATAAAATCTATTTTAGAAAAATATAGTTTGACTTAAAAAAATAGATAAGAGAGAGAAACATAGTAATTATAAAATTTATTTTTAATAAGAGAGAGAAATTTGTATGAGAATTTAAATTACCATAACATCCTTTTGGAGGGAAAGTTGATATGTGAATCTCTAAAAAATAACAAGCGGCAAAAACATAGATTAAGAGAATGACAAGTGGCAAAAAAAACATTGCTTTATTAGAGGTTATAGATTTCTCTGTCTTTTCTTATTGTACAAGTAATATGCTTTAAATTAGTTAATTTATTATTAATAGTAATAAACAATACTATATAGAATACTAAGTTAGTCCCCGTGTAATACACGGATTGAACAAATAAAATATTAAATTATTATTAATAAAAATTTATATATTATAAAATCATGTTTAAAAATAAAATATGATTACAAGTACGTATAAATAGATACTTTAAGTAAATAAACAATAATGAATTTTTCTAAAACCTTTATTTTATAAAAAATTATGATTTTTAAATATATTGTTTTAAGAAAAAACATTTTTTTTAAAAATTTATTGTATTCTATATTTTATCATTTTTTAAAAAAGGTGTGTTTTTAATAAAAATAGGTTTTTAATTTTTTATATTATATATTTTTTAATTTAAAAATAGTATGAGTAATATTATTAGTGTTCAACATTATTATTAATAATATAGAGAAATAAAAAAGTAAGTATAATGAGATCTATAATTGTTTCACGCTTATTTTAGTTTTTTTATAGATAGATAGATAAGCTAAACAATCATTAAATAAACAGATTAAATTTTAATGTAAAATATATATGTAAAACTAACATGAATAATTACAGTATAATATTTTAATATAAAATATAATTAAAATTATATATAGGTAATAGTTCAAAAAATAAAATAATTATACCATTTTAATTCTCTTATGTAAATAGTTTTATTTTTAAACATTTGTTTTTTTATAAAAAATATTTTTTTATAAAAATCTTGTTTTTAAAAAAATAAGTTTTGTAATTATTCTGCTTGTTTTAATAGGATTGTTTTAAAATATTTCACCTGTTTATAATTTTTAAAAACAAAACAATTTTAAAATATTTTTTTTAATTTTTTTTAATGATATAGAAAATTTCATATTATATAAACTTTAGTTTTTTGTTATTTAGATTTTAATTAAAAGATGTTATTTTTAAGTTCCTTCATAAAATCTATTTTAAAAAAAGATAGTTTGACTTAAAAAATAGATAAGAGAGAGAAACATAGTAATTATAAAATTTATTATTAATAAGAGAGAGAAATTTGTATGAGAATTTAAATTACCATAACACCCTTTTGGAGGGAAAGTTGATGTGTGAATCTCTAGAAAAATGACAAGTGGCAAAAACATAGATTAAGAGAATGACAAGTGGCAAAAAAAACCTTGTTTTATTAGAGGTTATAGATTAACTAAGTTTTACAAGAGGATATATGTAATTAAAAATTTAAGATGAGTATATATGTAATTGATGAAGTTTACAAAGGGCTATATGTAACTCTCTCTTTTTAAATTAAAAAAAATGAGATAGAATATTAGTTAAAATTTAAACATCAAATACGTGTTAACGGAATAAAGTTTAGCATATCAAGGTTTGCATTTTCAATGCTCTCATCACACATGTCCACAATGGCTGTTCAAGGAAAAAAACACATGTCCACAATTACCGATGCAAATAAACACAATTGGGTCCATAATTAAAACTAGATTTTTTAGCCGCCGCGCGTTGCCGCGGCATCTTACGTGCGTACGCGGCGTGATAAATTATAGACTACAATCGATCCAGGTCGTTTTCAAATTAAATTTACTTCATTACGTAGAATGACTCGAATTTATACAATTGAATGAAAACATATTATAATTGACCTGATTTGTTCACAAAAAAAAACATGTCGAAACATAGACTTACAGTCGTTTCTACTCGTTTCAAACTAAATTTATCTATAAGCGTAAGAGAAATGAAAACGTAAGGCTAAAATTATGTTTTATATTTGTAAAGAATTGGGTCATTTTATCTCTAAGTGTAAGAGAAATGAAAACATAAGGGTAAAATTATGTTTTATATTTGTAAAGAATTGGGTCATTTTATCTCTAAACGTAAGAAAAATGAAAACGTAAGGGTCAAATTATATTTTATATTTATAAAGAATTGGGTCAAATTATGTTTTATATTTGTAAAGAATTGTATTTGATAAAAATGAAAAAAAAAGTATGAAAAAAGAAAAAAAGAAGAAAAAAAAAGCTTTTCGTTCCACCTGTGGTTCGAACCCAAGACCACTTGTTTAGAAGATGATGAAACAAACCACCAAACCGAGAAGAGCATATAATACAATGTTGGAAAGAAATCTATATAACAACAATTTAGATAGAATAAAAAAATAAAAAACGCCACCGACATAAGAGATTAATAGGAACTAAGTTTTGGCGTCGGCTTGTTGCTGCGTCTATGCGAGTTTTAATGTAACCCTAAACCAAAATCAAAATGAATGTTCAAAACCAAAATGTCAGCAAAATACATAAAGTAAAACATATCAAAACCCCAAATCTATAACACATCAGAACATACAGAACTAAAAAACTAAATCAAAGCCCAACACCATACACAAAACATACGAACATCAAAATCACAGAAATACGACACAATCCAAAATAGAAAACCGACAACAACCCACAAAAAAAACCCACCTCCAAAACAAACCTATAAAATACATACAAAACAAAAACAAAAACAAAACAAAAAAAAACCTACCGACAAAGGTTTTTAATAAGAATTATAATATATTGACTTGTGTGAAGTAATTCTCTCAGTCTTTCATAAAAAACTAGAAAACTTGAAAAATAATCGGTATTTTTTCTGGCGATGCCCTACACTTTGGTAAGAAAACATGTAAATTTAATGAAAAAATTAATGAAATGTATTTATGGTACGTCCATTTTAAGAATAGAGTTGAGATATGCTACAAAGCCTATAATTTCTAAAAAGTGTGAGAAGTGGTTCTGGCCGTTAGATCAGCTACATAAAATAGATCAATGGTTCAAAAAAACGCGGTGGCAAACTTGTAAATAAATGGAAAACTGCTAACAGGCGGAGGGGTAAAAATGTAATTTGACAATAAACCGTCTCCGACGAAAACGTTTTCAAAGTCTATTCAAAACCGTCTTCGACGAAAACTTCCATCATCGTCTTTTCCTCGAAAACCATCTCCGACGAAATCATCAAACGTAAACATGGATCCCGTACAGTCGAAAAAGTCTTCAGTGTCTAATGAACATTCGGAAACCTCCAGAACCACAAGCATAAACTCACAACACTACGAATAAGTCCAATCGAAGAGCAAGAACAAACAGGTAAAACCTAATCAAGCATTATTGTGTCAAATATAACTATGCATTGTGTCATGATTTAGGGGTTTCATTGTGAAATTTCAACCGAGCATTATTGTGTCAAAAATCTGTCATTGTGTCATGTCTTTGCAAAGCTTCATTGTGTCATGGTTTGGGGATTCATGGTGTCATGAAATCTGCTTATAATGTGTCTTTTGTGAATGTTCATTGTGTCATGGTAATAATATATTTGTGAAAGTTCATTGTGTCATGGTAATAATGTCTTTCTACTAATAATGTCTTTGTGAAAGTTCATTGTTTCATGATTGGGGATTCATTGTGTCATGGTTTGGGGGTTCATTGTGTCACGATTCCTGCTAATAATGTCTTTGTGAAAGTTCATTGTGTCATGGTTTGGGGTTTCATTGTGTCACGATTTCTGCTAATAATGTCTTTGTGAAAGTTCATTGTGTCATGATTGGGGATTCATTGTGTCATGGTTTGGGGATTCATTGTGTCATGATTCCTGCTAATAATGTCTTTGTGAAAGCTCATTGTTTTATGATTGGGGATTCATTGTGTCATGATTCCTGCTAATAATGTCTTTGTGAAAGTTCATTGTGTCATGATTATGGATTCATTGTGTCATGCTTTTGGGGATTCATTGTGTCACGATTTCTGCTAATAATGTCTTTGTGAAAGCTCATTGTTTCATGATTGGGGATTCATTGTGTCATGGTTTGGGGATTCATTGTGTCATGATTCATGCTAACAATGTCTTTGTGAAGGTTCATTGTGTCATGATTAGGGATTCATTGTGTCATGATTAGGGATTCATTGTGTCATGCTTTGGGGATTCCTGCTAATAATGTCTTTGTGAAAGCTCATTGTTTCATGATTGCGGATTCATTGTGTCATGGTTTGGGGATTCATTGTGTCATGATTCATGCTAACAATGTCTTTGTGAAGGTTCATTGTGTCATGATTAGGGATTCATTGTGTCATGCTTTGGGGATTCATTGTGTCATGAAAACATGCTTGGGGGGTTTCAAAAGAGCATGCTTGTGTCATGATTTGGGATCCATTGTGTCATGATTGGGGGGTTTCAACCGAGCATGATTGTGTCAAAAACTATATTTGTGTCATGTCTTTGTGAAGGTTCATTGTGTCATGATTGGGGATTCATTGTGTCATAGTTTGAGATTCATTGTGTCATGATGATACCTATGACACAATGATGATACCTATGACACAATGATGATACCTATGACACAATGATAATGTCAATCAATAACAAAATTCACAGAAAATCATACAGTATAGACAGAACGATGATCAAAACGACAAAATTACGGTGCCAAAATTAACATACTATTTCAATTGCAGTATATAATCGTCCTCATACGTACCAAATTGATCATCTCTCGTCGACATCGCTGAAGTAATTGATGTAAAGCAATCTTCAGCGATTGAAATTGAAAATTCGATTGTTTGAATCTTCAACGATTGATCAATTGAAAATTTCAACGATTCGATTGTTTGAATCTTCAACGATAAAGTGAAAAATCTGTTGGAAACCTCAATCGTACAGTGTAATGGTCGATCGCTGAAGTATTGAAAATTCTGTTAATAAATTACACTTCCTAAAATACCCCTACTTCTATTTTTAAAAATATGCCACATGTCAATCCCTGATTGCTTCTCACACTTTTTACATAATTTGAACTTTGTATTTGAACCGGACACTTAAGAATAATATATTTCTATCATCTATACTATATATAAAGTATATGGGAAGGGTATTTTAAGATACCCTAAATTTAAGAACATATACAATAATCAATGCATAGGATACAAGCATTTACAAGGGTAAAATAGTACTTAAAAGATTATTTACAAAATAACCCCTATGTTAATTTTCATAATATCCCTACACAATAAAGTTGTTACCTTTATTTACATAAACTCCAGGTTATATACAATAAAAAAACTACCTGAAAAATCTCAACTTCCTGAAAAATACAACTGCTAATATTAGTTTTCGTAAAAGATGTTAACTTGAAGCAACCAAAGCATGCAAAGCGGGGATTCTGTTTTTTTGCCATCAACTGTTTTCTTGTTTGACAAACTTAAGGAGTATGCTCCACTTGATATTTCATGAATACATGAGCAATATTTGAACTGTGACTTTCTTATGTTTATTCTTTATTTGGCTGTAGCACATAGGCATGTTGGATCAAATAACTTCAACTTACTCAGCAGTCGTAGCCATACTATATTCACCCTGGTAATTACATTGTCATGTTCAACATGATCTTAATCATCTACAACAAACAATATCCATATCATGCCACATGACAACTTGACATTTTAAACTATAATGTAACATGTTGTTTGTCCATCCGTTTACCAGATGATTGAAAGCAGTCCATGTGGGGAGAATTTGGAAGAGGAAGTAACCTTGTCACAGCTGGTAATTTGAAACAATTTTTCACAATTTTCTTTTATGGGCTTCGTACTTGTATCAAAATATGTTCTTATGTGTGATATGCTCCAGCAAAATCAAGTTTCACTTTTTTTTCTTGTAGCACTTAATTGACCTGGCAGGATCTGAAAGTTCTAAAACAGAGACAACTGGAATGAGGAGAAAAGAAGGCTCATACATAAATAAAAGCTTGCTCACTCTTGGCACGGTAAGAGCAATTGAATCCTCGACTTATTGTAGAATGGATAAATACTTTAGTTATTCCTGCTGTATTTTTCTTTGACAACTCATTTTGTTTACATGCAAACCCCAGGTGATATCTAAATTAACAGATGGCAAGTCTGCACACATTCCTTATCGAGATTCAAAGCTTACACGACTGCTGCAATCTTCCCTTAGTGGTCGTGGACGAGTTTCAGTAAGTTCAAAGATTTTCTTTATTGCTTTCGGTAACCTTTCTGCTACTTTAATCTGTGAAATTCATCTTCAATGATTTATCTATTATGTGGTGCTTTACTTAAAGGGGCAGGAGTGTTAAACATAGTTGACATCTTTTGAACTTTTATGTAGCTTATATGCACCGTGACTCCTGCATCAAGTAATTCAGAGGAAACACATAATACCCTAAAGTTTGCACATCGTAGTAAACATGTGTAATTGCATTTATTAGTTTTTTAAAAATAAAAACTAAGAAAGCTTATATAAAATAAAAAAAATACATACAACCAAAACCATATTAAGTTTGGTGTGCTTATGCCCCTAAAACATAACCTGCTATGTACTTTCATTTTATAGTTTTTTTAAAAAAAAATTAAAAGGCTGAAACCAAATCCCTACACAATAAAATTGTTACCTTTATTTACATAAACTCCAGGTTATATACAATAAAAAAACTATCTGAAAAATCTCAACTTCCTGAAAAATACAACTGCTGAATATAAAAATCTTGCTGTGTACAACCAAATCCATAGTTTTTTGGTGTGCTTATACCCCTAAAAGATAATCTTGTGTGTAATTGCATTTATTAGTTTTTTAAAAATAAAAACTAGGAAAGCTTATATAAAAAAAAAAAATACATACAACAAATTAATAATGGAAAAAACGCAGAATGCCCCTAAAACATAACCTGCTATGTACTTTTATTTTATAGATAATTAATTTGTTGCAACTTTATGGGGATAAAGTTCAGTTTAAATTTTGATCTTTTGCATCTTTTTAGGGATGAAAAGCCAGAATCATCCTCTATATAAACTATGTAACCAAATCATAATATTTGTTCACTTGAATGTTGGTATAAACTGCAGAATACTACAGCTTACTTTTACACGGCAGAATACAAGAACTGTTTGAGGATTTTGGTTTCTATTAAGGTAAGGTAAGTATTATATTAGGTAGGGAAGTAATCTGCTAATACAATCATTTGTTTTCATGGCTTTGAGAATTAGTTACCTTGATTTCTGTTTTGATTGTGGATTTAGGTATGGAGCAGGGTTCAAAGATGTTGAAAGACCAACCATTCAAGGTTAGTCATGTTACCTTAATAGAAGTTTACTTTGATTCATATGTTACTGATAAATGTAATTATTTGTTTCAGTGTGATTTGAACATACAAAAAAAAGACTGGTGTGGTGACTTGAGTCAAAAAAATGGGGACGCTTCTAAGGTTTGTTTTCTTGATCTTATGTATATATTTTCATTGGCTCAAATAATTTTTCAAATATACTTACATACATATTTATGTTTTACTTGTGTTCTTATGCAGTTTGATGACCGAAAGCTAGAAACTCAAGCGAATAGACGCAAACGAATTGCTGAATGGAAATGGGATGAAGTTATTATTATAGAGAGTTCAGATGAAGAGGATAAAGATGACAAGTTACTTGATACTGCGGATTCAAGCCAAAAGCTTAAAAATCCGATTAAGATTCCCCGCGTATCAATTCAGAAGCGAACTAGACCGCATTTAGTTTAATTTTCAACCCACCACTAAATAATTATGTTTTCAATTTTCTATGCATTTTATTCTACGTAAATGAATTCGTCGTCTTTATGTTTGAAATAAAAGATTTATCTTTTTTGTTAGTACTTAAAAAGTTTAGTTTTTTTAGCTTTATTAATGTCGATGTGAGAATCCCAGACCCTGCTCCTCAGCGGGAGACACTGGGTATGTTTGTTTGTTTGTTTGTTTAATGTCGATGTGAGAATGAAAATTGTATTTGCATTTAGCTTAGAACAAGTAGGAGCTAATTAATAAACAATAAACTAACTTTGAAATTAATTTAACAACACCTAATTAATAATTTTACACGAATTTAAAACCAAACCTATATTTCTAAAGCTTGCAACACCAGACATACATTTATAATAGAAAAAAAATTACCTTTCTTTGAAATATTATAAAAATAGCTATCTTGTAGTTAAACCATTCAACTTACATTTGTTTTAATTTTACTATAGTTAAACATCCTCATTTAGCATAATTATAAAACTAAAAGTTAGTTAAATAGCAACTTCATTTATTTTCAAGTTTGCCAATTTTTTTCCTGGAATTCAGCTTCCTACTTTCAGTTTTTCTATAACCTATTTTCTAGCAGTTAAGTTAAAAAGAACATACAAACTATGTACTTTCATTTTATAGTTTTTTTTAAAAAAAATTAGAAGGCTGAAACCAAATCCCTACACAATAAAATTGTTACCTTTATTTACATAAACTCCAGGTTATATACAATAAAAAAACTATCTGAAAAATCTCAACTTCCTGAAAAATACAACTGCTGAATATAAAAATCTTGCTGTGTACAACCAAATCCATAGTTTTTTGGTGTGCTTATACCCCTAAAAGATAATCTTGTGTGTAATTGCATTTATTAGTTTTTAAAAATAAAAACTAGGAAAGCTTATATAAAAAAAAATACATACAACAAATTAATAATGGAAAAAAACGCAGAATGCCCCTAAAACATAACCTGCTATGTACTTTTATTTTATAGATAATTAATTTGTTGCAACTTTATGGGGATAAAGTTCAGTTTAAATTTTGATCTTTTGCATCTTTTTAGGGATGAAAAGCCAGAATCATCCTCTATATAAACTATGTAACCAAATCATAATATTTGTTCACTTGAATGTTGGTATAAACTGCAGAATACTACAGCTTACTTTTACACGGCAGAATACAAGAACTGTTTGAGGATTTTGGTTTCTATTAAGGTAAGGTAAGTATTATATTAGGTAGGGAAGTAATCTGCTAATACAATCATTTGTTTTCATGGCTTTGAGAATTAGTTACCTTGATTTCTGTTTTGATTGTGGATTTAGGTATGGAGCAGGGTTCAAAGATGTTGAAAGACCAACCATTCAAGGTTAGTCATGTTACCTTAATAGAAGTTTACTTTGATTCATATGTTACTGATAAATGTAATTATTTGTTTCAGTGTGATTTGAACATACAAAAAAAAGACTGGTGTGGTGACTTGAGTCAAAAAAATGGGGACGCTTCTAAGGTTTGTTTTCTTGATCTTATGTATATATTTTCATTGGCTCAAATAATTTTTCAAATATACTTACATACATATTTATGTTTTACTTGTGTTCTTATGCAGTTTGATGACCGAAAGCTAGAAACTCAAGCGAATAGACGCAAACGAATTGCTGAATGGAAATGGGATGAAGTTATTATTATAGAGAGTTCAGATGAAGAGGATAAAGATGACAAGTTACTTGATACTGCGGATTCAAGCCAAAAGCTTAAAAATCCGATTAAGATTCCCCGCGTATCAATTCAGAAGCGAACTAGACCGCATTTAGTTTAATTTTCAACCCACCACTAAATAATTATGTTTTCAATTTTCTATGCATTTTATTCTACGTAAATGAATTCGTCGTCTTTATGTTTGAAATAAAAGATTTATCTTTTTTGTTAGTACTTAAAAAGTTTAGTTTTTTTAGCTTTATTAATGTCGATGTGAGAATGAAAATTGTATTTGCATTTAGCTTAGAACAAGTAGGAGCTAATTAATAAACAATAAACTAACTTTGAAATTAATTTAACAACACCTAATTAATAATTTTACACGAATTTAAAACCAAACCTATATTTCTAAAGCTTGCAACACCAGACATACATTTATAATAGAAAAAAAATTACCTTTCTTTGAAATATTATAAAAATAGCTATCTTGTAGTTAAACCATTCAACTTACATTTGTTTTAATTTTACTATAGTTAAACATCCTCATTTAGCATAATTATAAAACTAAAAGTTAGTTAAATAGCAACTTCATTTATTTTCAAGTTTGCCAATTTTTTTCCTGGAATTCAGCTTCCTACTTTCAGTTTTTCTATAACCTATTTTCTAGCAGTTAAGTTAAAAAGAACATACAAACTAACTTCAAGATAGAAGGGTCTTATCCTATAAATTTCAATTAAAAAAAACGAATGCTTGACTTTAGACCTAATTTTATCCTACAATCTAGGTTGTTGTAGCTTTTTTCTTGACTTTAGACCTGATAGTATCCTAAAATTTAAGTTGTTGCATTTATTTCTTTAGATACTTCCATTTAACAGTTTTTTAAAAATAAAAACTAAGAAAGCTTATATAAAATAAAATAAATACATACAACCAAAACCATATTAAGTTTGGTGTGCTTATGCCCCTAAAACATAACCTGATGTGTATGTTCCATTTGTTTGTTTTTTTAAAAATAAAAACTGAGGCTGAATCCAAATCGTTGTACATGGTGTGCTTCTGCGTTTTATTCAATATGTTGATCTGTTGCAATCTTGATCGGTGGTATTATGCCGAAGCAGCTCGCCTAACGAAAGTATCTCCAAAGTGGGTCAAGACTCAAGAGTTTGGGATCTTGAAAAAAGTGAATATCTGATCGCAATTGTTGACCTATTATCTTCTTTTTAGATTTCTATAAATTATTTTTGAAAGATCATTTGTTGCAACTTTGGGGATAATTAATTTGTTGCAATTTTATGGGGATAAAGTTCAGTTCAAAATTTTATCCTATACATTTCAATTTTTTTAAAAAAAACCGAATGCTTGATATTAGCAACATGTAGCTGACTTTATGCCTAATTTTATCCTACAATCTAGGTTGTTGCAGCATTTTAGTTGACGTTAGACCTGATATATCCTAAAATTGAAGTTGTTACAGCTTTTTAGGGATAAACATCCCCTGTTTTATATACTATATATTACCAAAGTTGACATTCACATCAACCGCATCACAAGAAATATCAATTGCAGGTTGATATTCTTATGAAAGTTTGAAACTTTTCAGCCAGGTATATTATGTATATGTTTGCTTTGTTTGTGTATTTAGATTCCTAACCAAAAGCTAATTCATTTTTCAGTTGTTTGTGGTACAAGTTCTCGGAAATTAGCTTTTTGTTCCAAGTTTGCACATTCACATCAACCGCATCACAAGAAATATCACTTGCAGGTTGATATTCTTATGAAAGTTTGAAACTTTTCAGCCTGATATATTATGTATATGTTTGCTTTGTTTGTGTATTTAGATTCCTAACCAAAAGCTAATTAATTTTTCAGTTGTTTGTGGTCCAAGTTCTCGGAAATTAGGTTTTTTGTTCCAAGTTTGCACATTCACATCAACCGCATCACAATAAATAACACTTGCAGGTTGTGTTTCTTATGGAAGTTTGAAACTTTTCAGCCTGGTATATTATGTATATGTTTGATTTGTTTGTGTATGTAGATTCCTAACCAAAAGCTAATTCATTTTTCAGAATACTATGTGTATTTATTTTTAATTTTACCATAGTTAAACATCATTATTTAGCATAATTATAAAACTAAAAGTTAGTTAAACAGCAACTTAATTTATTTTAGTGTTTTATAAATAAAATTTCTCTGAAGCTACAATATAGACAAACATGGTATTATCCATAACATGTTTCTAACCTTAAGCTATTTAATTTTTTTAGTAGGTTGTGGTCAACTTCTTGGAAGCTAGCCTTTTGTTCCTTTAAGCTATTGATTTAATTTTTTGTGGCTTTCGTTTCTCCATAAAGGTATGTCTTCTTTTAAACATATAAGTATTTAACTATAAAAATTTTTAATTGTTATCGTGTTTGATTGTAAATCAGTGTGTTTTTTTTGTGTTGTCGTGAAACTGCCCAATGGATTTAACTAATTTAGTGTGTAACGTCTATACTATTTAATCAGTGTGTATCATAATATCATGAAATTAACAAAACTCAAAATTATTATAATGGAATTAGGTGCATATATAACTGTATAGGACATACCTTATTGCAAGCTCCCATTGTTGAGAAACCATGGTTGCCAACTGTGTAAAAATAGTGCCTAATTCATGAATAATTGACTCAACATTGTGAAGAGCCTCAGCTCTGCTCTGCATGTAAAGTAGCATACAAATCTTCAATCTTTTAAAATCAAAATCATAATTCATACAAGATTACATTTAATTGTAAAGTAACATGAGACTCAAGTATATAAACATTCACAAATCAGATCCATTTTGCTACATTCACATTCACAATTCATAAACTTAGTATATAAACCTTAAAGTCTTAAACCCATACACATAACACACTAATTCTAAAGTATATAAACATTCACAAATCACATGATAACAGGCAAAACATCAACCATTCACAAACCACAAACATCAACCATTCACAAACCACAAACATCAACCATTCACAAACCACAAACATCAACCAGTCACTGTGGCAAGATACTCCTCAGCAGCCTTAGGGAATCGATAGCCTTTGAACATAACACTATTGGGTCCATATTGCTAATAACAGTAACAAATAACTACAATAAAGGACACATATATAGTTTACGAACTCCAAATACATTAACTAACTTAAGTAACAAATTCTGGAGAGTAATGTAAGTTATCAAATTCACATCCAATCCTAACAGCACAATGAAAAACATAATCCACATACTTCTAGAATCCCAAAACATGATCAAAATTGGGGGAAAACGAATACATTCTCCAGATTCCACACAGATCCATCACATACAACAGAAATCACATAAACCTAGATACACACTTCAGCAACAAATGGGGTTCAGAAATCAAAATCTTGGGTATTATAAATGATGGCATTAAGCACCAAGCAGCAACAAACCTTGGTTTTTCCAGCATTGGTTTGTGTAGCAGTGCCATCAATAGCCATTTCGGACTCCTGCTTCAAATCAACCTTAAGATCCACCATAATATCTCCAAGACACACTCAGGGGCTGTTTGTTTAGGTCTGAATGATCCCAGTCAGACATGTATGTCTGACCGAGTCGGACATGGTTGTTTGGTTGGGTATCTCTGATTAGAAAAGAGGTCTGGATCAGGCACTTACCGAGTCAGATTTGAGATCGAGTCTGACCGACTCAAATCACAAAAACACGTGAACTCCCGTCACCTCCTCCCCCTACCCCCATCGCAATCTGCTGCCGGGTGCCGGTCGTAACACCTTCGCAGCAAGCCGCCGCAACCCTCTTTTTCCCCAGCTGCCACCTCCTCGTCGGCGTCGCCCCCTCGCCTGCAGCCCCCTTTTCCAAAGGTCTTCTTGCTCCCGCTGCGTTTTGGTGGTGATAGAGGCGGGGGACGGCGGAGATAGTGGTTTTGAGGTGGTGTGACGGTGACAGAGGATGAGGATCAGATGGAGTTGGTGGAGGTGGAGAGACTAGGGTTCAAGTTCAAGAAAGGGTTCTCGAAGAGGGTGAGGTGTTTTTGTCAGAGATATATTGTTATTTATGTTGTAAAACAAAATATAATGGTGGATTTCTTTACCCAAAAATATAATATTGCTTGACATATAATTGTGGAAACAAAATAATCCGTTTGTGAATTATTCGTGAGATGTTTGTTATAAGTTTAAATTGAATCGAACTTAAACGAGTTTGAGCTTATGTTTGAATTGAGAAGATGAGGTGGGAGTTGATGTAAAATTATCACAGTCATTCGGCAAGAAATAATTTATCACAAACAAGAAATCTATCCAACCAAACAGACTTAATCTGGTTCAGCACTTATTGGTTCAGACCTCTTATTGGTTCAGACATCTTATTGATTCAGCACTTACCCATTCAGAAGTTACCAAAAGATCAGATCCACACAAACCCTCCACACCAGAATCAATAGCAAATTCCGCTACATAAGATTAGTGCTTCAACAATATCAGTAAGAATAAACCTTTTGAAACCCCATCAAAGAATCTGTCGTTATCGTTGGATCGATTAAAAACCCTAGAAACTTACACCATCGATAGAACAGAAAACTTCCGCCCAATAACCGAATTGAGACACTGTTTACCTCAAATAACTGATCAAGAACTCAACGGTGATGATGAATCGTTTAAAAGATGCACGATTGAGGTTGTTTAGTAATGGAGGGATGAAGAGATGCAAGTGAAGGTCTTTTGAAATCAAATCGAGGTGGGTGAATCTAATAAGAGGGAATAAGGGGGATATGAGCTTTTAGGGTTTCAGATTACATAGGATCTGCAGGAAGAACGGAGGAAGTGAATGAAGAATAGGGTGAGATATTTTGTTTGTTGTGGGATTAGGGTTTGGGTTTTGAAGGATACAAAGGTTACTTTGGGAAAATGATCGTTTGGGTTTGCACGGTTTTATCAATGTTCGATTTTAACCGATTTCAACTGAGTATATTCCAAAATGCATTCGATTCTATAGTTCAAGTCAGGTCCGAACCAGTATCTAAAATGATTACGCTCCGGCTTAAAGACCCGTTTCCGTACTCAACATTTTTCTCACAACTAACAACTCTACCACTTTTGATTAATTTTGGGCTTCACAGTTTCGTGAATTCATATTAGAGTAGTATTATTTTGGGCTTCTCAGTTCAATTATTTTGGACTCCATAGTTTTGGGTTAAAAATAGCTACGCATCCAAAAAAATTAAATTAATTAATACAATAGTTTTTTTATTTTATATATTCCATCTTTTTAACACCATCAACTATATATTTTCAAAAATCAAATAACTAATTACATATTTTATACTTTCTAAAAATATATATTACAAGTTTATTCATTTATGTAAAAATTAACTTATTAAATGATTATTATATACACATGTGTTTTGAGTGAAAAAATTAACTAATTGTCTTTCCATTTACTTTTGAACAACCAGACTATTTATATACACAATAGCATGTATACATTTTAACACATTCTTTGTTTTTCTAATATATTCAGTATGCCTCCAGAAATGTTTTTAATACTGATGCTTGAGATAGTTGCGCGACTACCCCCAAAGGTTATCTTTAAATGCAAGTGTGTTAGTAAAGAATGGTTAACCTACATCTCAAGTATAGATTTTCAAAGGACACATTCCCTATACATGCGAGACTCTCCCGAACAGAAGATCATCACCACGAGGAGCCATAAGAAATCTTGTGTATCTCGGTCTTTGAATTATGAGGAACCTAACTATTTGGTAGGTACTGAATTAAATCCCCCATTTAATGTTCATCCAAAAAATCTTTTATTTTTAGCGAGCTTGGACGGCATGCTCTGTATTAGCCTTAAAAACACGTGGGATTTGGTTATATGGAATCCATTAACCGGTGGCTGCAAAATGTTATCCAACAATAATAAGCAGGGCTTCTTCAAGGCATATATTGATGCGGTTGGTTTCTATGTTGACGTAACATTCGATTACAATGTTATTCACATTAAGCGTAGGCGGGGTACTCTTGCTGTATACGTGTATTCATTGCGTCGTGCGTCGTGGAAATGCATACCATTCTTGAAAAAGAGGCCATACAATGGTGATACCTACGATTGGTCTATGGCAACCTTCTGTGGAGATGCTTTGTACTTCAGGGTGTCCCAAAACTGGCTTGGCGCTCAAAAGATGCTTGTTCGTTTTGAAGTCAACACACACAGGTTTTCTGAATTAGCATATCCAAATACGTGGGGTTTGGGGCCTCAATTTTCTTTGGTTAGCATACGCTCAGAACTTCATTGTTATGTTTCACGTGGTAGCTACGAAAGGGCTTTGGAATTGTGGAAGCTACACAATGGTTCCTGGATGAAGTTGCATGCTTTTCGTTACGGCCTATGTCTTCCATTACCACCATTTACATCCTTAACACATTACAATATTAGTGGCACAACTCTTATGATCACAGGTTGGGGACATGTATTTGAAATCAAGTTAAGCTTCAACGAAGCGACTAACTTTATCCCTTCTACTTTTGGTGATATTAAGCGTGGTGCGATCTACTCCGAGACTATACTTTCACCTGGCTTTTAGTTACATGACCTTCTATCATGCATGTTCTTTTTTAAAACTTTATGTTTATGTTACCAATGTTTACCTTTTATAGTTACTTCCAAATACTTTTGGTATGTTTTGGAAATTAAATTTCAACTTTTGGGATGTTTTATCATAGCTTCATTCATAAGTATCATAAGTATTGGCTTAGTATTTTATTATCTAAGTTAGATTTGCCTAATTCCAATATATGAATATGTCAATACATAATTGTTGTATTTGATGATATGGTAATTATTTTAATTTAATAATATGCACCTTTTAAATATTATAATGCATATTAAGAACGTATTATCCATTCTTAATATATATATATATACAAACCATAAAAAGTTGAACATTAAATCCAAGACAATAGCAACTTAATTTTGTTTCATTTAGTATTAAAGTTTTCAACTTCTATTTTCTTTTAAAATTGAAGGTATCATTTATCATGGATTTGCATACCATTGTTGATGATTTTTCATCAGTGACACAGTACTCTCTTTGGTATACTGTCTGTTTCGTCTGGATCGATTTTGTTTTGCACATCGTGTCTGAAAACAAACTTTTGGTGGTTTTCCTTGACCAAAACGTAAGATCCTTTTTCATATATTTAAGATTTTAATATTACAATGTAGTTTGTTATTTAAATCACAATCTTTATTTTTTTAGAGACAAAAAATTATTGGTTTTGTCCCGGCACCTATCATGCATTTATACAAACATAGGAATCTGGTGGGTAACATGTTTGTGCTACACCATTTCCAAAGAGAGAGATTCAATTACCAGGAGTGGCCAAAACACGAAAACTACCTATTGGTTTGGAGTGAGTTCAAAATTGTTTTTAACGAGCACACTAAACTTGAGCGATTTTCAAGTCACACACCGACATGGTTCCGAGTGTATCCATTATTGCCTTCTACTAAAAATCTTTTGGAAGACAGAAGATGTGAAAAAATATTTACCGGTAAGCATAAGTTTTAATTGATAGATAATTTTTTATTATGCTATTTATTTCACCTATAATTTATCAAGAAATGTTATTGGTTGTAGATGTTGTCGGAAAGATTATAAAGGGTGAGCGTCGATTTCGAGAGTTTCATATGACTCTTCAAGATTATACGTAAGCATTATCCAAATATAAAAATAATGAAATTACTTTTTAGTTGCCTAATATATTCAATTGTATTATTTTTCTAATATATAAATTATATGCGACAGCGGTTACAATATACAATTATCTTTATACGATCCTCCGGGGATTCGTATGATGACCATGTTTCGTGCAATGTTAAACAAATCTATTGTCTACGTATCTCGATGCAAGTTGATTCGTTTGCCCGACAGTATGTTACATTTTACTTTTTTTTAAATAATTATTTACATTAAATAAATCATGTTCTATTCTACAAACTTATACACCTTATTTATAATTTGTAGGCAATATTTTACGTTCAACTGATTTAAGTACGATCGTGATTGAACCAAACATGCCGGAGGCTCATGCTATTTAAGTTTTCGATTGTTCTTATCTTTAGTCACGTGCTCAACGATATTGTATTTATTAAATTACATTACATCTTCGTTTTTCCAAATTTGTATTGGTGTTTCGGTTTTCATTACATTTATATTTTTGTTTCTTAGTATGTTAGAAATAAATTACGTTGTTATTTCTTACAACCTTGCAAACTGTTAATGTTAACGTTTTTAATTTTGGAAATATGAAATTATCAAAGGGGTATTTTATGACAGTGAATCTCAAACCAATACAAAAATTCAATCGAACTATAAACAAATATAGAGCTAAAAATTAATAGTATACCACACAGTTTCAAACCACATCAAAAATTACAGCTTGAGTGTAGAAAAAAAAACTTATGACAAATCTTTAGATAGATGGTAGGCAGATTAACATTTATTATTATGTTTGTTTGCTTGCAATACATAAGAAGTAGAGATATATTCGTTTATGTACATTAATTGTGTATTTACATAATGAGTTTGCTTAAGTTTGTTACTTAAATGTTACTTATAAATATTTGTAGTTGTATATAAACTGCATAAGAATATTCACGATATTATTATTCATTACAAAAGGTGTTCATCATTTTTACTATGAGGAACGGGCAACCAAAAGATAGTAATGACATTTCGTCCTCAACTGCATCTACGTCACGAGCTGCAAAACGGAAAGAATACAACAGACGATACTACTCAAACAAAGAAAACAACAAAACAACAAAAGTTTGTAATGCCAGTGTCTCTCAAAGCACTCCATTTTTATTGGCTACGATTAATCAGTCACGCGAAAGGATACCCTTAAGCACATTAAAACCTAATGCCGGTCACACGATACAAATGATAAATGAGAGTGTTTCTTGTACTTTGGCTGAAAGACGAAGGGAGGCGAATAGACGATATTATGCTACACGGAGAGATAACAGAAAACGTATTCCAAATGGTAGTCAACCTACGCAGATTCTGGACGGTGATCAACCACCTGTACGAGATGTGATAATAGAAGATGATCCATATAAATTTGTTTATGACCATGTACCTAAACACTCTCTCATCTTAAAGGAACAGAGTCCTTGTCAGAAATGTTCAGCAAAACGATTTGCATCAGAATTCCCTACCTTTTGTTGCATGAATGGGCAAACCAAATTAGCACCTATAGAAATCCCTACAGAATTGAACATGCTTTTCACGTTGCAAAATGAAATTGGCATAACCTTTAGGGCGAACATAAGGGCTTATAACACTAATTTTTCTTTCGCCTCAATGGGCGTCACGTTGGATGATACACTGACCAATAAGAGACGGGGTGTATACCTTTCGAGCGCATAAAGGGATATATCATAGAATTGACCAGTTGGTCAGCAGAGATGGAACACCCAGATACTTACAGCTATATTTTTATGATCCTGAAATAGAGTTAGAACACCGGCTCCAATGGCCAAATCTTGATCGTAATATTACTGAGATTTTGTCACGTGTTCTTTCTTCAAATCCTTATGTCATTACATTCCGTAGTCTTTCGGAGCTGGGTCCTCTAGACAACTATAAAGTCACTTTGAACGCTTCAGCTGACGTTGACCAGAGGGTGTACAACAGACCAACGACATCAGAGGTTTAATTAATATTATTTTATTTTAAGAACCATGATATATTTAAGATCCTTATTATTTATTAAACACGTTTTCTTCAGGTTGCTGGTATCTGGGTTGAAGGGAATGACAATATCACCGCCTACAAAAGAAGCATTGTGGTGTATGGTAGGTCTGAACGTAGTCAAACTATTCAACCATACTTTGGATGTTACGATCCATTATGTTATCCGTTATTTTTTCCTAATGGCGAACCGGGTTGGCATCCTGACATACAACGTGAGGTATTGTCAACTAATCAAGTTAATAATAGTCAGGACAACATCGACGAAGACAATGAAGGTACCAAAAATGTTCTAAGTTTTAAAATTTCTAACAGCAAATACTATGAAGTTCGATGCAGTCTACTGTTTTAGTAAGTATATTTTTTATCCAGGGTCTAACACACAAAATGCTAGGACAACCGTAGCTATGCGAGAGTACTACTGTTACAGGTTTCAAATTCGTCCAACAGAGAACGTGCTTTTGTTAGGTGGTAGATTGCTACAGCAGTTTGTCGTCGATATTTACATAAAGATTGAGACATCACGTTTACAATATTTTGAAAATAACCAACGACGGATAAGAGCTGACTTATACCAAGGTATTGTGGATTGCGTTCATGCTGGGGAGGTTCATCCAACTAGAATCGGACAACGGGTTGTGTTGCCTGCGTCTTTCATTGGAGGGCCTCGTGATATGCGACGTCGTTTTTTAGATGCTATGACTTTAGTTCAAGATGACGGAAAACCAGATTTATTCCTAACGATGACGTGTAATCCTCAGTGGCCAGAAATATGTGATAATCTAAAACCTGGTCAAACTCCACAAGATCGTCCCGATCTTGTTTCTAGAGTGTTTCGTGCTCGATTAGATGAGCTTAAAGAACATCTATTCAAGAAACATATACTCGGTCATGTTAAGGCATACGTTTACGTCATCGAATTTCAGAAACGTGGTTTGCCGCATGCACATTTCCTCCTTATCATGCACGCCCAAGACAAAATTAGTAATCCAGACCATTATGATAAGGTTGTATGTGCTGAGATTCCTGATAAATTAAGACATCCCAATCTGCATGAAATTGTTGTTAAGCACATGATTCATGGTCCTTGCGGTGCTTTACGACCAAACAGTCCTTGTATGCAGGGTGATCCAAAGATATGTCGATTTCGTTATCCTAGACATTTCAATGAGCAGACGACACAAGGAGAGGATTCTTATCCATTATATAGAAGGAGAGACACCGGAATTCAAGTTGATGTGCGAGGAGAAACACTTGATAACAGATGGGTTGTCCCTTATAATCCAAGACTTTTGATGATGTTCAACTGCCACATGAACGTGGAGGTTTGCTCCAGTATAAAGTCTGTGAAGTATTTATTCAAGTATGTTTACAAAGGACATGACAAGCAGGTTATTCAGATCGATGAAGATGGTCCAGAAGTTATTAACGAGATTAAAAGATTTCAAGATGCACGTTATGTATCGCCCCGGAGGCCATGTGGCGTGTTTTTTCATTCCCCCTTTCTCAAATCCATCCTTCGGTGTTGGCCTTACAACTTCATCTCCCAAATATGCACATGGTTAGATTTAGAGATGATGATATACTGAGTGAAATTGTGGATAGGGAATTAGATAAAGGAACCATGTTGACTGCATTTTTTGATACAAATAGATTGAATGCCATGGCAAGGCAACATTTATATAAAGATTTCCCTAAATACTTTACATGGAATGGAGTCCAACGCAAATGGAATATTCGTAAAGCGAAGCCACAAAGAGGCCGTATTGTTTCTGCTAATCCAGCTGAAGGCGAAAGGTACTACTTGCGTTTGCTTTTGTTAAATATCAAAGGACCTACCTCTTTTGAACATCTTCGCACAGTTAATTGTGTAACGCACCCCACATTTAGAAAAGCAGCTCTTGAGCTTGGGTTAATAGAGAATGATGATAGTTTATCGCAATGTCTCACGGAAGCGTCTATATTTCAGTTTCCCGGTTCTCTAAGAAGGTTATTCGCAACAATAATGATTTTTTGTGAACCTGGTGATATTCGTAGGCTGTGGGATGAACATTTGATTCGCTTTCTGAAGATCATCGGTTACATTGTCAAAGTGAAGAACGAGTTCAAAATATGGTTCTTACTGACATAAGGGTCTTTCTACAATCTATGGGTAAACATATTCGTGATTTCGATCTTCCATATATAACACAAGAAATCATACAACATGCAAGTTCCCGTGAGGTACAGGAGGAGTACGAGATAGTTGTCGAACCTGAACACTTACGTGCAAAACATTTGCTCAATTCAGACCAAAAAACTGTGTTTGATGAAATCATGACCCATGTTGATAATCATCATCCAGGTGTGTTCTTTATAGATGGCCCAGGTGGAACGGGAAAAACATTTTTGTACAAAGCTTTGCTTGCTCAAGTTCGTTCACGTGGTCTTATTGCTCTCGCGACTGCTTCATCCGGTGCTGCGGCTAATAATATGCCAGGAGGTAGAACCGCGCACTCAAGATTCAAGATTCCTATTTGCCTTAACAATAATTCGATGTGTAACATCAAAAAACAAAGTGGTGCGGCTGAAGTAATTAGGTTGGCTAAACTAATTATATGGGATGAGGCATCTATGGCAAAGCGACAGGCGATAGAGGCCGTAGACCGAACAATGCGGGACATTGTAGGCGTTAGTCTTCCGTTTGGTGGAAAAATAATGGTTATGGGAGGTGATTTTAGGCAGGTGTTGCCGGTCATTAAACGGGGCACCCGTGCACAGATTGTAGACTCCAGCCTACGAATGTCACCTTTGTGGTCCGTGACGAAAAAGATGCAGTTAACCATAAACATGCGGGCGCGGAATGATCCGTGGTTTTCTGATTTTCTTTTAAGAGTAGGTGATGGAACTGAAGAGCCAATCGAAGGAAGCTTCATCCGCATACCAGATGACATGACAATTCTATGCCCTAATAAAGAAAACTCCGTAACAGAATTGATTAATGCTGTTTTTCCATCGATTCAGGAAAAAGTACATTCTTCTGATTATATAATAAACCGAGCAATATTATCCACAAGAAATGAGAGTGTTGATGAGATTAACGATCAGATGATTGATATTTTCAAGGCGAGGAAAAAATTTACTACAGTTTTGACGAAGTTGAAGATGATCGCCACAACTTTTATCCGGTCGAGTTTTTAAACTCACTGACTGTCAGTGGTCTGCCGCCTCATAAACTTCGTTTGAAAATTGGATGCCCTATCATATTATTACGGAATATCGATCCATCACACGGTCTATGTAATGGCACACGGTTGATATGTAGAGGCTTCCAACGAAACGTTATTGATGCCGAAATAGCTGTCGGTCAACATACTGGAAAAAGAGTATTTTTGCCTAGAATCCCTCTATCACTTTCTGAAGAAGATATGTTCCCGTTCAAGTTGAAGCGAAAACAGTTCCCCATTCGACTTAGCTTTTCCATGACAATTAACAAAGCTCAAGGTCAAACGATTCCGCATGTTGGTGTTTATCTGCCGGAATCTGTTTTTTCACATGGACAACTTTATGTTGCTTTATCAAGAGGGATATCACGGGAAAATACAAAGGTGTTAGTACACCCTTCCAAAAAATTCAAACGAGCCGGAGTGTACACCTCAAATGTTGTATACCGGGAAGTGTTACGTGATAGGTGAAATGTACGTTTGCCAAAACCTAACACTATGTTTTATTAAATTAAATGGCTTATGTTTATGTTCGTGATGTCTTTTTCAGTAGTAATGTTTTCTTTTTTGTACGGATAAAATTTTTAATCAAAGTAAACACGTGATGTTTCTAATGAAAAATACGATCAATTTACTACATATTAACTTATCATATTTGCTTTTGCATAATATAGAATCTAATATAAACAATAATAATTTGAAAATGTGTCGGGTGTCATTTTAACTTCTAAAACTCTAATTTTATTTCCTTATCTATGTTATTTAATATTATGAGTTATGATAAATTCACATGTAAAAACTGAACATTTACTTGTTTTTCAGTTACCAAACATGCTGCGACGAAGGATGAATCTGTCAAAGTGAAGAGTATTTCTAATAACCAAGCTACATAAGATATGTCATACAATCAAGAACAAATACCTTATATTCCAAAAAATCATCCTTCATTAGATTTAGCGGTGAATGAACAAAATATACCGGATGTTCATGGGCTTGCTCCTGATAACGAATGGTGATTACCCAACATACTTTAGATCATTCAAATGTTTGAACCTTTCGATTAAAATGATATCATCACGATGAGATCACTTCATCACTGAATAAAATGCGTACCGGATAACTTTGCTTCAACTTTAATGTTAAAAATTATATTTGTTTATTCGTGTATTACTTTGTTGCAAAAATAATTTTATTGAACTAATTGATAACTTCAATGCATATATATTACTTGCTAGGTGTGCGTATTGCATATCACGTATATCAACCACGATAATTATAGTCACGTAAGAGGTTACGAAATACTTAATATACTTTTGTATAGATAATACAATAATACATCATAAACCATGTTGGATGAAAAATGTCACCCCCCACATTACGCCCGCCGCATCGCGCGGGCACCTACTAGTTACTTTAAAAT
>CM044007.1:86964955-86979955 GCA_024085815.1 Flaveria linearis
CACACTGAAAGATTCAAACACCAACACGGTCATTCAGGGAATAGCTCGGTTTATGTCAAGTATAGCAAGTCCTACTTACAGTGGCCAGTTGTGATTAGCCACTTACTTTACTCTTCGTACCCCGAGCATTACTGTCCTGACTACATTAGTTTCTAAATCTAACAGCAACACATAAAAAAATAGCATGGCATATAATACCGGTTAATCTTTAAGAAAATACCTGATGGCACGCAGCTACTCAGATGGCATTCCTCCCTTTTCTGTCCCATTTCAGTTTAAGTTTAGGTTTATTTTGAAAATTACCCATTTCACTTAAACTTTGGCTCTGATACCAACTTGTAAGGCCCCGTTCCCGGGCACCTCACAGTGGTCGTTCATCGCACATAAAAATACATTTGATTTATATTTATAAACATCTTAAATAAATACTGCAGCGGAAACAACATTCAAAAGATACATTTCATTTCATCATAAAAGCTTGTACAAAGATTTCATCGTTACTGATTACAAAATGGTCACAAACAGTGACCTCTAATATAGAAACATAAAAATTTTTCATCATAAAGAAGATTTCTTAAGTAATCCCCTTTATCGGGATCCTCAAGGAATCACTTGACACTTGCATGCAACATAAGTTGTTGCATGCATTATACGCCCGCATCCCATTGCGTGGCAGCATTATCAAAAGGAAAATGCCATCCCAAAAGAGCTGAGTAGCCGCCTCGTGCCATCCTCAGCAACCCTACCTGTCACTGGAAACACATAAAAAGTCAGTGTTGCTGAGTGAGTTCTAGTTTTATAATAAAACGTACCTTACTGTCCATCAAACGCTCTTACATACATACGATCATACAACATACGTACACGTAGATATATTATTGTTATCTTCATCGTTCATTTATTAACTTTCGTTCGTGTACCGTTCATCGTTAACGTTCACGTTCTTTCTGAACTCTTTCTTTCGTTCGTACGTTTCTACTTTCATTCATACATTCGTTACATTCGTCTGTACGTACGTTAGGTTCATTCTTACGTTCATTTCATTTATTCGTACGTTCATTACTTTCATGCATCCTCTATCTTTTACTTCTTTCTAGATCCGGTCACACTTTACCCTCTTCAAGGCACACAGCCATGATTACTGAGGTAGAAAGACGAGGATCCCGTGTCATACGTCATCATTATGTTCGTTCGTTCATTACTTTCATTCGTCAAGGATGCAAATCTCTAAGGGTCACTTCCCATCTCTGCCCTCATGTTCCAACCATGAGCTGACAAAGCATACTGTAACATACTGGTGCCCCTATGGCTCTCAGTCCATAGACCGACACCTGGTGCCCCTATGGCTCACAGTCCATAGACCGACACCTGGTTGCCCCTATGGCTCTCTGTCCATAGACCGACAACCTTGTTGCCCCTATGGCTCTCTGTCCATAGACCGACAACACCTCTTCCGGGGTCACGTTAACCCCGCGAGTGGTCGTCACCACTCCTGCTGTAACAACTATCCCGTGACAGGTCACAAAGACATGCCCCGTTGTTCTTAAGGCAACTATGGCTCACTGTCCATAATCTACCCTAAGGCTCGTAATAGGCCTAGTTAGTAGAACCAAGCACCATTTCCAAGACTTCTTAACCATCAAATCCATCTCCTGCCCCTTAGACCATGCAAGACTTTCATTCATTCATTCATTCATTCATTAACGCATGCATTCATTCATCATGTTCCTCTTTCATTCGTTCATTCATTAATGCATGCACTCATTCATCATGTTCCTCTTTCATTATCTTTCACTTTACGTTATTTATTACATTCATTTCATTCATCATTCATCCACGTAAAGTCACTAAAAGATAACACGCATCAACACAAGGAACATAGATATTTACAATTCATCAGTCATTACCATCATATAAGGCCACATCATACTTAACATGCATACGTCCTACATACGCATCTCTCCTCATTACATCAGCCCTTTTGGGCGATTGAACATACTCCAGTCGCATGGCCTTCATGCGACTGAACCGTGCGATTGGACATCCATGCGAATGGGCATGCAATCGTACGAATGGTCCTACTATCGTGCGAATGAACACTATACGAATGGACTACTAGGCGACTAACCCTCAGTCGTGCGACTGAACTACTATGCGAATGGACCTATGCGACCGAATCCCTCAACCGCATGGCCTGTCGGGCGATTGGGCCCCAATCGTACGACTGAACCTCAGTCGTACGATTGAACATCAGTCTTTCCTCAGTCGTGCGACTGGCCCTCAGTCGCCTAGCCCTAACTGGGCAGCGACTGGAGTTCATCACGAAAAGCAGCCGCGACCTACGACCTTCAACTCCTCTAAACTCGCTTCCAGCCCAAATTAGCCCTCCTAAACCTCAGGGATTCATATTAGGACATCATACAAGCTTATACAAGTCCAAATTCGTACATTAAACATACTAAACACGATTTCAACCAAATGGGTTAAACATACACTTTACAAAAATAGGGTTTATATGTGATCCAGCCCAAAATCGTATGAAAACATGAAAATGTGGGGTTCTAGAACTCACCTTAGCAGCCTCCTTGGTTAGAGCTTCGTTTTGACTAGTCACTCGACAAATCTTGAGCCCTGATCACCACTTTCTCTTTATCTCTTTTCTTTCTCTGCTCTCTCTCTCTGCTCTTCCTCCGACTGAAAATGTGTAAGTGTGGGGAAGAGAAGATGGCTGCCCCTCCTTTATAGCTACAGCTCAGTCGCCCGAGCACCAGGCGACTGGGCCTCCAGTCGCCTGAACACCATGCGACTAGACCTCCAGTCGCATGAGTTCCATGCGGTTGAACCTTCAGTCGTCCGAACATCATGCGAGTGGACCTCCAGTCGCATGGATTCCATGCGACTGAACCTCCAGTCGCATGACACTCCAAAAGTCAAACTTCCGGGTGTTACATATCCTTTCCAAATATTTAAATGATTAAAGAGGGGAATAGTTAAGTATGAACTCACCTCAGTCTTGTGTGGTGTTGACAAGCTAGTAAATTCCTCCTAAGGAATTATAATTCACATAAGCAAATAGATACAAATCCATAACCTAAATAATTTAGATCTTAAACCTAGAGTTCAATTGTCTAGGGTTTGGTTTTCTAGGATTTGTTATAAACATATAATTAAATCATTTAATTATTTTTGTTAATTCTTTAATAACTAAAGATTTTGCACTTCATAAAATTTGATTAATTTAATAATGATTTTAACATATCATTATCTTCTAATAAATTT
The DNA here is from genome assembly GCA_024085815.1 of Flaveria linearis. Lineage (NCBI taxonomy): Eukaryota > Viridiplantae > Streptophyta > Magnoliopsida > Asterales > Asteraceae > Flaveria > Flaveria linearis. The sequence goes on from CM044007.1 coordinate 86,968,235, forward strand.
TAGACATTATTTAAATATATAAGTTGTATTTAATTTAGTAAGATTTTATAATTAAATTTATAAAATCTAATTTGTATTATCTTATCAAATAAGAAATGTTTACAAGTTTTAATTTATTAATCTGCACCTTTGATTAGTATATTTTATAAGAAACGACCTAAAATAACGCTTGTAAATAATTTGTGAATTATAAAATATATATGTAGTTGCAATTAAAAATAACTATTTATAATGTTTGTTAAATAATGTTTATTTAACAAATGTTAAGGTTTTAAAATAAATAAATTACAGAAAATGGTTAAATACTTTCATATAATTAAATTTATAAAACTGATTTTTTTTGTAATTTTTAGAATTTTTATATATTTTAAAAGCTTAAAAAGGCATTAAAAAATAAGTGAGGTTGCCCGGGGTCGAACCCGGGACCTCATGGTTGGAATGTGCTCGGGGAACCAGTGAACCAGGCTTACATCCGCGATGGTTCTTGGTTCCCAAATCTTTTAAACACAATCGTTTGAGTAATCCCCAATCCACCAAGAACCCTAATTCGGTTTCGATCAAATTGAAGCCCAAATCGATGTTGTTAATCAGATTATGGTTAGGGCTTTCAATCCCCATATGAAATCGAGCATGAAGGTAGTTTTAACTACCTGTTTTGAAGCTCGAATTGTGATGTTCGTTCAGTTGCAGGTCGACGATGAAGGTGGTAATCGGATGCAGTGTTTTGTGTTGTTTGGGATGAGATTGAGAGCTGAGTTAGATTAGATATATGTATATGATTGTCCACTTTCGATTAATTTGATTATAGTTGAGGTTTAGTGCGATCTGAACCTGTAAAGCGGCCGACCAACGCGGGGAAGCAATCAGGATGAATCGCACTACAATTTTTAAACTAATTTTGGGGCTTAGGTTCGAATATTGCACATGATGTTGTCGGGAGCGTTCAGTTTGTTTAAAACGGAGTGGTTTTGGGTGTGGTGGCCTCGTCGGAGTTTGGCCGGAGGCGGCAAGAGACCGACGGGAAAGGGGGCGGTTTGGGTGGTTTTTAAATGAATTACACAAATGGTCCCTCAACTTTCAATTTTTATTATTTTATGCTAGAACTTTAAATTTTAAGTTTCATTAATGACAACACAACCCCCTGCACTTTAATTCTAAGTTATTATTATTATTATTATTATTATTATTATTATTATTATTATTACCATTAACATTATTATTAATATTATTATTTATTTAACATTTTAAGCTCGACTAGATAATTAAATTTTACAAATAACACATAATTTATTTTATAAAATAAATACAAACAAGTCTAAGAAATTACTTGTTTAAACCCTATAGTTTAATTAAAGGTAACGAAATTTTTCGGGTTGTCACAATCACTTCCATATTCTCTTCCATCTGAACGTTTCTTCAATTCCCTTGAATTAAGTGCAGCAAGCACCTCCTCCATTGATAGAGAATCCCTTCCTAACATAAGAGTATCGACAAAATGTTCATATTGAGACGGAAGTGATGATAAGAATATGATGGCTTGATATTCATCCTCAAGAACCACTTCAATATTTTCAAGATCCAACACCAATTTGTTAAACTCATCGGTGTGATCTTCCAATATCTTACCAGAACTCATCTGAAATGTGTACAAGCGTTTCTTCAAATACAACCGGTTAGCCAATGACTTCGTCATGTACAGGCTTTCTAGTTTCACCCATAAACCAGCAGCAAATGTTTCTTTTGAAACCTCTCGCAATACCCAGTCACCAAGACTCAACACAACCGTTGAATGAGCCTTATCAAGCATATCTTTGTGCTTGTCTCTGATTTCTTTTTTCTCTTTATCGGTAGCCTCTGCCAGAACCACCGCCTCACCGCCCTTAAGTGCATCAACTACCCCCTGATGCACTAAAAGAGCTCGCATCTGTGACATTTGACCCGTTTTGAATTGTGAAACCGAACTCGATTGGGCGATTATCAATGAAACAATCTCGTTTTCGCTTTTATTGTTGGTTTAATGCATTGTATGAAACCCTTATGACGTTTATCAAATTCCTCAAATTATTTAATAAGTTTCACAAACTTAATTAAATGTAGTATATATATATATGTGTGGGGGGGGGAACTCACCACTATTGAATCCACCAAATAAAGTCTCCTCCATAATGGTTTCTCATTATTTTATTGAAGTGGAGTAGGTTATCATTATCATAGTTGGTGGACATGATAATTGAGTGGAGTAGGTTAATCATCACATTTGTGTGGTGCACATTTGATATGAAGAACTATAAATATGTGTGTCTTTGGTTGATGATGATCATCCCATCATAAAAACATCATATCTCAAAACAAATGGAGATTAGAGAGTTGTGAGATACAAAGATTGTTTCATTCAATCAATTGCCTTGCCGTTTTATTCAAGACGTAAGATGTTGAGGATCGTCTGAAGTTTTTTTTGGTGGTATCTTTTCTCGTTCTCTTATTATTCCATATACTTGATGCACTATTAATTATTTATTATTTTAGAATAACTATTACTTAATTAATAATCTAAATGTTTATTTTTACATTAATAATCAAACAAATAAAACAAGTGTTCTATTTAATAGTTTTAATACTATTAATTTCTAAAAATATGAATTACTTGTTAAACCTAATCTTTATAAACAAAGTTATTCAAATTTAGCAAACATCTTCTTCAAACTGTTAAACAAAACCCAAATCCGACTCGAACCTCTAAACCTAATTCTGATTTACAAATTCATTATGATTTTAACTCTCGAAGCACCATTTCCATAGGTTTACCTTAAGGGTTTCTTAGGTGTCTAAACCGTTTAAATCAACCTCGATTCATCAATCCAGGTGAGTATTCATAGCCCCTTTTTTTATTATTTCTTATTTGGAGGAAGTCATGGATACAATATTCAATCATGATATTCTATTGTTATTTCATTGTAAATTCAATTCAAGACAGGTTATATATTACTTGCAACTATGTGGAACATACTACGATAAACTGAACGGCAGTAGGAACCCTAATACAATCAATCAATCATTTTGGTATCAATGGTAGATCTACTAGTTTGGATAACCCACCCCATATGAATAGTCGAGTGGTGATTGTGCCGGAGGAAGATAGTCAATCTATGGTGTATATGTGCAAGTCTATTATATGCAAAATGTCAAGTCAAGGGGTTTATATTGTGTTGGTTTATCTATATGCTCCGCTATTGCATTATAAGTCTTAACATTACCTTGAGAATTGGATTATTTCTCAATCAAACAATCAATCTTTATGTATATCAAACTGTGATTACTCACCAGCTAACTCGTTAGCTGACTTTATTTTATCATATGATTTCAGGACATGCTGCATAGTTGGATTATCTGCAAGCTTACAATTAGGACTTTTGGACTTAGTTAAAAAATGAATATCTTTTGTGACTTCAACTTTTGTATTTTCATATGTTAAACTCATGTTATCTTGTAATCTGATTTTAATATTATCTCCACTATTAGACGACCATGTGTTATGAACAATCAATCATCCCCTCGTCCGCTCCGATGATTTCGCCTTCGGTCGGGGTGTGACAGCATCTTCATGCGCCATAGACCAAAATCGTTTTTACCATCAAATTTCTCAACCTCATACTTCGTTGACACCATCTCTGCCTTCAATTGAAACTGCGGAATCGATCGTCTTCAAAACTGAGCCGAAACGTGGCTCTGATACCACTTGTTGGAATTAAGATTAACAATTCAACACACTTGAAGAACCCAATTGAATCAATGATGATGACAAGAAATTGAAATTAACATAAAACGAAATCAATCTCCTCTTTATTGAAACTGGAACATGAAAAACGGAAAAATGAAAAGAATTACAGATAAAGAAGTATATTTCCCAAAAGTGAGATCTACAGTATTTAACAACCTAACCACCTAATTAACGTCTAACAAACTCAATTAGATTTATTTACAACTCCAGTCCCTCATGTATCAGAGTTAACACATGCAATTAACTCCAACTTTGACTTTATTCATTTAAGCTTTGACCACAACCCTCTAACAGTACTAATCATCTCTTGCCTAACATACGGATACTGAACTTTGTTACGTAACGAGTGACAATCGATCACAGCCAGAGGACCTTTTCTTTATTTTAGTTATTATTTAGATTTAGATATAGATTGTTTTAGATATTTTTTGCATTCTGTCTTCAAGCTTCAATTTGCCTAGGAGCTCGGATTCCAGTCCTATCGTTAGATAGTACACAAATAGAAACGACACATTAGATTTATTAAGATTCTTGACGTCAAAATTATTGCACATCAGCCATATGAACTATGCAGATTTACTCGAGTGAGAGTAAGGAAGTTAAAGAAAAAAGACGTACAAATGTCTGTTAAACTACATGGCAAAAAAAAGAGCACATGTGAGGTGTGTATGAGCTTGCTAAAATATAAAGATGAAAAACTAACATCATGTTAAGTCCAGATTTGTAACATGATGATCATTTCTATAATAAATAAGTTGGGAGAATCATTTATGTACTTTTCGTTCAATTATATACAGATACCAAAATGTGATTTTACTTCTATTTATTTCTACATGACTTGTATTATTGAGGCTAATAAAATAAATAATAATTTGAAACGACAATAGAAGAAGAGAGAAATTGAGCATTTAAGGTTCCAGTTGGATCCAACTAGTATTCACTCGTGTGTCCATATCATTTGCTTTCGACATTCCCAGTCACTAAACCCCACACAATATCTCTTTCAACAAAATTATATGTAAAATAAAATATTAAAATGTCCCTGTCACACTTGATGAACCCTTACTAAAAGTTAATATTTCTCTCATAAAATGAAATGAGTACGTTCTATACATAGAGGTATTCAAGTCACACTTAAAAATTAAAATCATAAATGACAAAAACAAATATGAATCTTACCATCAACATATCTAGGTATATCTACTTTTAATATAAGTAAAATTCAACAAATAAAATATTGAAAACTATAGTGTATTGATCACTGGTGAATGCATGTATTCACTAAAGGAGGGGTAATAAAAACAATATTCATCAAACATATCTTTAATAATAAAATGGTACTTTCTTGTTATTTAAGATGGTTCTAATTAAAGCATGACCGTATACTTGTGTGTGTGTATTGATGACCGTATACGTGTTTGTATTGATGAGTGAATAATAGATGACGGGAAACAAAGAAAGGTCATGTACTTTGCAACCAAAAAATCTTATATATTGCAATCATCAATAGTATTGATCCTAAATGATCCTTGAGGTCCCTTTTACATAAATGCAACAAACTAATGCATCCTCACACATGCCAGTTAATCTTATACATTGAATCGGCCCATAAATTTGTAACTTTGTAGCATTGGTGATTATCATAAAAATATGATGTGAGTTTAAGTTCTTACTAGTACAGGAATATATGACATTTATGAGTAAAAAAGTCGTTTTGAAAAAACTTATACATTAAACTCGTATGCCTTTAAATAAAATATTTTTTATTTACCCGTAGAAAGTTAAACAAATATTTATAATTTATTAGGTGGTTACGTAGTTCTTGATATGAATATGGTTCTTACACGATTTTTGTGTGTGTATCAGTTATAAATAAGGTATTTAGTTTTGTAAAAGTTATATTTAACAAAAATGTAACTAGATAGAAGTATTATATAAAGATGACTTAATATGAAATGCAAAATTTATGAAATTTGATATTTTAATTGTATGTAGTAGATAGAGAAATAGAGATGTAGTTGGAAAAGGGTTTATAGATGTATTTATAATGTTAATTCACCATCCACCACAGCATTCATAAATACATGCCAATTAAGTATCTTTTTCTAATTGTCCCCAATACTTTTAACTATTTCAACCAATGTTTTAAGCATTTCAACCAATGTTTTAAGCCTAATCACAATTGAACTGGTTGTCTTACTAGTTTATTCGTCGAACAAATCGGACTAAATATTAAGTTGAACAAAATGTTCCAAATATTACAACAAATATTGTTCTTAACATTTTCTTCGGTTTATTCTCATATCATTCTAAATATTACAATGACTATTAACACAAATTTTTAAGCACATATATGTGTAGGGGATCTTGGGTGTAAACACAGATACAACTCATAACAAGTATAGAAAACGCTTGTCCTCGTCAATCCTACAATTTAATCTGATTACTTGAAATCAAACCGACTCAACATGATGAATGAAATGTAGTAGTCGTTATCGTCATGAATGTCATGAATGTACTAGTCATTCTCATCATGAAATGTACTAGTCATTGTCACGTGCACATGGATCTACTTAATCAATTGAGATGGGACCAAAAACAACTCATCACAATCATTCAAAGACACATCATAGTATTATTTGGTGATAGATGAAGACTAAAGAGAATCAATGTAGGGGTTCATTGTGAATCTTGATGATGGTGGGGATTAAATCCATTCCAACCGTTTAACACTCGAGACTAATAATTCTTCTTACAAATATTAAAAAAAACACGTAAATATGGTTCATTTATTATTATAGAAAACATATTAATCAATGAAAATCGGAATTAAATAAAATACTAAATTGTGTGTAGTGTGTACAATATGTTTTTAATAAAACTTATACCACGAAGTCATAAAAATTAAACACAATCACGAATTGTTATTCTTAAATAAGTTTTACAAACTAAAGTTACATAAGTTCAATTTGAAAAACTAAAAGTTTAAGAGTCTAACTTGTAAATTAGAGTAGTGTCTGTTGAGCGTTGAGACATCCCTCTTTCACTAAAAATTCATATCAAAAGACATACTTGTCGCAAAGAAACATTCAAAATTTCATAAAATATTATATATCAATTTTGTTAAATATATATAACTTAAATTGATAAAAATTTAATAAAAACATCAACCTTCATGAATGAGTATCTTTCTACTCTAATAAAATGTTAATTAGGGTGGACACATGTCATTACCACACCCCATCTCACCTAAATTTTCTCGCTTATCTCTCATATTAAATATCACATTAATTACTAATAATAAATTTAGTAAAAAGGATCTTTGTATTAATATTGTTTCTAAAGAAATAAATATTTACAAAATAAGAAATTTTTTTAAAACATCAAACTTTTATAAAATTTAAAATATTAAAAATGATGTTTTTAAGTCAAACTTTTATAAACAAATATTAATTAAACTTGAGAGTTATAGTAAGAAATTTTAAAAATTTACTTTTTCCTAAAATGTTTGTTTTGAAACAAAATTTTATTTTCATTTGGAAAAAATAAAAAAAGTTTAGAAATAAAATATTAAAAAGTTAGTATTATTGTTTTATTATTCTTACTCCTTACTTGTAAATAACTTTAATCAATTTATAACTAATAAATTTTCATTGTATTTAATATTTTATTTATTTAACCCGTGTAATACACGGGTTTAAAAAAAACTAGTATATATAATATAAAATAAAATGTTGACAACGATGTATTAGGCTAGTATTGTTGCTGCGTTGAGTACGATGATAATGGATTCTATTTAGATTAGAGAGAGCTCGTAATTGTTACACTTTTGATAAGTGGGCTGGAACTTGGTCCATTGGGCTGAACTTCAAGTACCTTCTTGGGCTATTTAATTAGTGTAGGTGTATGTGTGGACTAACAGGCTTATAAAGTAATACACCAACATGATAACATTCTATTAGGCCACTCGCAACAGTCCTTTTTTCTCCCATTTTGTGACACATCAGCCCCCACAGCCCCACATCAATCTTTCTTTTTTTCCTAATTTTCTCCGTTTTATATCGTGTCATTCAAGTTCTTTCTCGTTCTTACTTTTCTAATAAAAAAGTTTAAAAGGTTGATAGTGATACCAGTAAATCCCAGTAAAAATTCAACTTGCTAGGCCTCCCCAGGTCTTGAGGCACTGTGTTCTTGGCTGGCCCCAGGCTTTCTCCGGCCTTTTACCGTCGCCACTATGTGGCCCTTTAGAAGTATTAGATGACTAGATCTATACAGTGTCGATAGTACAATAAAAAAAGTTTTATCCAGTTGTTAGTCCAGTTTCATTAGTCTGACCACACGGTGCATACAAACTTATAGATATATAATATAAAAACTAAAATTGAAATACTTATAGTACATAAACCAAAAGTGCACCTAGTATGAGCTTGTAAACAAATAAACACTCTTGTATAAAATGCTAATTACTTTTGAAGTATTCAATTCAATGTAATGGCAGCATCCAATACCAATGAGGTTATGTAATGGTCAAAAGACAGCAATTAAGCTACACCTTTGAGTTGTAAAGCATGTGTATTTGGTTAAAAGCATGTTATGGAACCTTTTCCTATATTGGAGAAGTATGCAAAGACTACATCGTTTTATTATTATTATGATAATTAAATAACTTAATCAAAAACTTAGAATCTAATATGTTATTAATAGTTTGAACATTAGTTGACAAATTAAAACTGAATATAAATAAATAAATTACTTTTATTGGTTTTATAAAACTAAATGATAATGGATGTGATCAAGGATATGACATATTAATAACTGTCCCAATTGGCTTAAAAAGACACACAACTTAAAACAAGGGTCCCTTTATTTAGACACCCCTTAATTTTAAATCAACACCCCTGTTCCCTATACGCCGCGTATGGGTCCATACGCGGCGTATAGGGTACATTGTTGATTTGACGTTTTATACCCTATACGGCGCGTATGGGTCCATACGTGGCGTATAGGGTTTGACATTTTATACCCATACGTGACTTATGACCCATACGTGGAAGAGCTATACGCCGCGTATGGAACCATACGCGGCGTATAGCTTATATATTTATTTTTTTTAAATTTTTTGAGTTTTTATTTTAATATATACAATATGAATACAATAATAAAATTAAAATTAAAATATATAATTCGCATATTACAAATTATAAATTAAAATAAATTTATATAAGCCGGGGGTTCTCGGTTATTCTCTATTATTGCGTTGTATTCCGAGATACGAATCCTATACATAATCTCCCATTCTGCAGCACGTACGCTTCGGTTAAGAATCCAAAGATTACTTAATGTTGGCATCGGATAATCTCCTTCTAACTTAACGTGGACGAAATGATTGTTGTTGACATGAACAATCGACACGACATGATGAGGCATGACAGTTTTCGGATCAGCCCATAATGGGAAAAATGTTTGACAGCCATTATTGCTTAGTAAATGAAGAATAACCCCAAACTTTTGAGCAACCACTAATCCCGTATACGGCATTATCATCCAATGTTCTTCTGGTGCAGGTTCCACACTTTGCCAATCGATGGTGTGACGTAATTCGTTATACTGTCCGGGGTACAAAGTATCGAAAACTTCTCTGTACTCCAATTCATGTCTGTCCAACTCTTCTAAAAGCTGTGTCCGCACATACATCCACTTATTTTCGTCAAACCCTAAGCCTAAAGCTATTGATCGAAAACCACAATTCCCATCGGGTCGCACATCTCGTATACGTGAAATATACTGATGAAAGATTGACGGAATCCAATTTTTTAACCTGTTTATATTGTTTAATTGGTTATCTCCGACAATCGAAGAAAACTCATTAGTACCCCGTGATACTTTAGATGAGGTTGAACGACTACGTTGCATGGCAGGCTTCTGGGGCTTTACAGCTGAACTTGTTCTTCCGGAAATGTGAGACGCAATAAACGAGCTATGTCTCGGCATGTCGCACGTACTTTGTTGAGTGTCGTACTTTTGTTGTTGAACCTTTAACGTTGGACGACCGCGAATATCTGTTTGAACAACAGGCGCTTTTTTGTTACTTTTCCATGGATACACAATTTTTTTTATTTTTTCCACCAAACTAAATTTTACAGCTGCGGGTTGTGTCATTATTTGTTGTTTCACCCGTTCCATTTCTTCTTCAACATCAACTTTTTCATCCACCGTATATGATGGCTTAATGTTATCAAGCTTCGTCCAAAATACGTCAATTGCATCTAATGGAATTTTAGTGCCTGCATTATAAAGTATAAATTAATACATAATTTGTCACTTTAATAGAAAAATGATAATGATGGAGCGACTATTACCAGAATGTTCATATTTTTCCAGCCGACAAGCACAAGGCAAGCCACAACTAGTGAAAAGATGACAACCACATGTTGCATTTGCAGAGCGCATCACATGCAATTTAGTGTTTTCGGCAACTAATAAATCAAGAGCTATGTGTGAAACCTTGCCTCTTAAGTAATCAAATAGCGGAAGTTTATGATGATTCATGGTTTTAATTTTGCTTGTCTCAAAGCTTTCTTTTAAATTTACCTCTTGTGCGTTCACCAATTGATCTACAAACTCCACAAGTCTATCCAGTGAGCTATTTGTTGATTTAAGATATCTTTTTAAATTTGCATGTTGACTCTCCACCCTATTTGTTGTGCGTTGGCCAAAATTGCGGTTCAAGTTAGTCCAGGCTGATACAAACATTTCTTTGTAACTCTCTAACCAGTTTCTGTTTATATATGACAATACCTCTGAAAATATAATAAATCACGCTTAAATTATATATTGAAAATATAATAAAACATAATAAAATATAATAAAAACTTACTTTCTCGATTCGCTTCAACTAATCGTTCGTAAAGAAGGTTATAGTTATACTCGTAAATCTCCGCCGTGGGAGACTCACACAAACGTGCCCATGCATATTTAAACTTTCTCCAGTCATCTTTCGTAAAACTTGCTTTACAGTGTTTCGCGATATTTTCATCAATATGCCACCTGCATAAACACTTTGAAGCATTCGGAAACACTTTAACACATGCGTTCATTAAAGCGAGATCTCTGTCTGTTATTATGACGCGCGGCTCCATACACTTGCTTAACGTATCTTTCAATCTATTAAGCACCCATTCAAAATTATCTTCCCGTTCTTTGCTAATAAACGCATGAGCAACACAAAATGTCTTGTGTGTGGAGGTCACACCAACAATCTGAATAAACGGAAGCTTGTACATGTTTGTTTTATATGTAGCGTCTATCATCAGCACGTGCGGAAATGCACGCCAAGTGTCGTATGATTTAGGATGACAAAAAAATATATCTTCTACGACATTAGTATCGGGATCTTCTCGGGTGTAATAAACATACCTTTTAATTGAAAAAGGAAGGAAAATTGATGTTGTTAAGTGAGGATACAAATACAAGTTAGGCTTCATTTTAATTAAGTCTATTGAAAAAAAAAAACCTCGGGTGTAATAAACGTACCTTTTAATAGATAAAAGGTTTTCTAAGACTTGCATTGGTGTTTCACCGACTTTTCTTTCACTCCTTATCTTATATTGAGCGTTGTATACGTCTCTGGTTATTGATGCGTTATTAGGATTTTGCTTTTTAATAGCTGATAAGATGCTACGAGGCTCCATGTTCTGATCAGTAAGCTGCTCCACCAAATTGTATTCGTTTTGAGAAAACCTTCTTACAAAAGGATGCCCCTCCATATGTTGAGCAGGATCATGGTTATGTTCGTCACTTCGCACCTCTAATTTCCACGAACGACGTTTGTTGTCGTATATCCCTACCAATTTAAAAGGACATCCGATTTTTTTTGCTACCAGATCGTCTAACTGTCGCTTTACTTTTGTGTTCGCCCGCACGATCACAGATAAGCCATACCT